>JAUTXX010528843.1:964-20619 GCA_032273605.1 Panulirus laevicauda | reverse complement strand
CCAAGTATTTCTCCTCTAAAGGACCCAGTGGCCAATTTGCACTCCTATGCAAGATGCATGTATGACCAAACTACAAAAGGCAGTGAAGTAGACAATAATCATTACCTTTCAAACATTTACTGAAGATTGTGACAATGAAAAATGCATGTGCTTCCTGAATGAAAATCCTGTTGTCTCCCACCAGACATGTAGTAAAGGGTTGGGAAGACATGATGAAAATGAAAATAGGGAATCAAGCTGGCAGCAGAGATGTTGATAAGTGAAAAATGCAGAGAATGGACTTTGTCTTCTAACTGAAACTTCTTTTTGTTTGCCAAGTTTACTTTTTGAACGAGAAGCATGTAACACAAACCAAAGCATGGAACAACTATACAGAAAGATGCCATTGCACTTACATGATTATCGCAGGCCAGGGGAATATCAGGAGCTAACTGTGACGAGGTATCACATGACATTCAGGGGTGGGTAGGGGTAACATCATAAAAAAATACAGGATCTGGCATTCTACATGGTCCTCAGTAAGGCACCACACATCGTCAACAAAAGTATTGCTATCCTTGCCATGTCAAACACCCAGGATATGAGATATGCCACATAATGAAACGGGGGAATACATACAATGGTGATCATTGGTCATGGAAAAGAAAACACTAATTAGAGTCAATTGGATTTTTAAATAATCTATAAAAATTTGTATACAGCTGTACAACATTTTGACTAGAAATCAAACATCAAGTTGTCTTTTGTGCACTAATAAATATCCCCCAAACATATTTATTCTATTTCAGTAAATGCATTGGACCACTTAAGTTTCATGGCATTAAATATATAACTTCAGGTTCATTACATTTTATAAAACACTGACCAAAAAATTAAGAACTATCTAATACATTATCTATATCATAAAATTTGCAGATGGTTGGAATCATAAAGAATCAAAGACAAACAACAGAAATAAAATCTTCTCAGAGCACTACAGCCCATGAAGTTTCAAAGCCTTTAATATTTTGTTGTTTAATGATACAAAAACTTTTATAGAAAACATCATGCAATATTTTCATGAACTCCACTGTAATAGCATATACATTAAAATCAAACCATATAAACCACAGTGCAACAGTCCACTTCCAACTGTAATGGATGAAATAAATCATCTTGTCATGATAAAAGTATCTGACTATATCCAAAGGCAATGAGGAAAAACACAATACTTACGAAGTTTGTGGATTTACTCAACTCTGTCAATGTTGCTGTATATGATCTGCGAAGATTTTGAGGACTAATTTCAGCTAGCAAATAACAGCTCTACTCTGTGTCATTATCAAAAAATAACATATATACCAGAAAAGAGAGATAAAGGACACAAAAATTTATATGCAAGAGAGCTCAGTTACAAAAGTATTTGGAGGTACAAAATAAGTATATAAGGTTCCATGAAAGAACATAGAAAAGGAGGAATCATGAACAATCAACTGTGGATGAAATGAACATTTATTTTCATTAGGGATTTTGGAAAATTATGATTATATTTTCAAACGGAATTTTGGAAAGGTATAATTTGCATGGACAGAGACTTTATCAATGGGAAAAGAGTAAACATATCAAGTTTACATTCTATGCTATATATCATTAAATAATTCTATTACAAATAAACACATCAATACCAAAATAACTTTACTATTCTATGTACAAATTATTCATTTAAACATATAAAACAATAAACCTGTGTATCTGATTAGCAGCATTTTCTTTAGCAACATATTATCAGAGATCTTTAAATAATATCTACTTCTACCAAATGTTTTTAATTATTCTTTGATTGACATCTTTCATTTAATAGAAACACTGAGCACTGTAGCAAATGCCAATTAAGAAATTGGCTTGTCTCAAGTTTAGCATGGCAGTGATAAGCTAATATTTCATACGATGATACTGAAGGGTTACAAATTTACCCCAAGGGAACTGCATATTGTCAACCTGAAGTACTGGGGTAGGGACTCTCAGTTCAGCAAGAATAATTCCCACAAAGTGTGCATTACTCAATAAAACTGACCCATCCCTTTTACATGGGAGGGGAATCAATGATAATACATAGATATATGACAATTCTTTCTTATAAATGAGCACCAAATCTAAAATGGTTGTCATCAATAAATCTATCTGAACACATTGGACAGAGTAACTGGAAAAGGAAAGGCAAGTACTGAAGGTGGTGGGATTTCTAATTTTTTTTAGAGACTCTACATGAGTCACATTGCTGTGGATATGGGCAGTGTGTCAAGGATGTATGTAACCATGCTATGTAAAACAGTGCAACAATAGGGGGAAGGGGCAGCTATCTGATACATCATTTTAAACATACTACTTTAATAAGGATCTATTATCAACTCAAGTTAAATAGATGCATTTTACATCATTATCTATTTACCTAAGGTTTAAAACGAATGAAAATTAATATAACATATAAAACATGGTGAAATGTCAAACTCTTCTTTTTATATTTGTTTACTTGTTACTGTTCCTAAGAATTCTTATTCTGAGGATAAAGTTAACACTATGCTGCATTTGTCTCAACAAACATGTTCAAATGGATATCCAATTCTCTCACAAGTCATTTACTTAAATGAAGAAAGCCTTCTCTTTGGTTTAAAAGGAGCTCATTCTATCACAGAAATCCAAAAGGTTCATTAAAAAAAAAATTTCCCCTGAAACTCAGTAGTCTCTCAATTGGGTAGTTTCTCCTTGGTAGGAAGTAATCAATTTACTTTCTAATCTTCTTTTCCAGTATCTTACAGAACACACTTTCCTGGGAGACTGGTCTGTAGTTCAGTGCCTCCTTCTAGTCTCCTTTCTTACAGATTTACCCTCCCACTCATTTAGCAGTTTACCTTTTTCCTGAGACATCGTGAATAACCCTGCAAGAGGTCTGTCAATTGTATCTACATATGGAGAAATTTCAACAGGATCATGAGCCTTATGCAAGTCAAGCTCCTTAAATATTTCAGTACTTTCCAATACCTACTCTTCATTCCATCTCACTGGTGATTGGGCTATATTCTTTCACCATGAAAACACTTTGGAAAGTATCTTTTAGTCTAATGCATATACTTACATAATATTGTCTATAACTCTCCTCTCAATCCCTTAGAATTTTTAGCAGCTCTTTAAATGACTATTCCCTCCTGGTAAATTTATGGAAAAGCATTGCATTTTCTCCTACCTTGTCCACAATACTTTTCTTGTTTCTTTGTTCTTCCTTTCTGATCCCAGTTCCTTGCTCGCTTATACCTTCCAAATACTGGCTGACTGGAGTAATGCTGTCAGTATCTTCACCAACGCATATCTCCAATCTCCTTTGCTTTTTGACATCTTTTATTACACCATCCTTTTTTCTTTCTTAAGACTTTCTCAGTATTTAAGGTTTGAGGTACCCATGTAAATTTCACAGACCTCCTCATTACAAAGCCCTGGTTCCTAGCTACTGAACTCCACTTCTCAATTTGTTACCGTATACATGGTCGAGACTTGTGAAGTTTCCATGATCATAACTTTTCTTGTCTTATCCCACCTAGGTGCTTTTAATATCCTCAGTTTTCACTTAGTCAAACTTGAGCATTATATAATCACAACTTTTTCCAACTGGTGAATCATACATAATATTCTCAATAACCAAGCTAGTATGTGTGTAGATGTGGTCTTCCAATAATGGTATATCAGTCCCCTTCATCTAAGTGCTCAATGATATGTTGGAATTAAATATTTTCCAGTATACATTCAAAAACTTCAATCTCCATGACTCCCTATCACCACTAGAATCCAATATCCCCTGTCTACCTCTTTATAACATCTAAGTAGTGATTGTTTTACACCTTCATGTACCATTCTGATTGTCCTTTCAGTTTTATCATTGTATATTTGTTCTGGAGTTGAGCCACTGTTTTGAAGACTGTAAAATATTAACATCACAATGGATTTTCTCCCTAAAGTCACTCTTCCCTTGTAATAGGAGATATGACAACAAAGGTGGGATGTGATGAAATTGGCAAGATAGAAGGCAAATGAAAATGGAAGTTATCTTGTGGATGTCTGCATCCTAAGGGATCTACTCCTTGCAAACACCTTTTTAGCACTGAGTCACAGATATATGTGGATAAGAAATGATGGAAAAAAAAGACCAAAAGTGTTCAATTAATTATGTGGAAATGTATGAATGGTTGAGAAAGGTTATGCTTGACGCTCGAGTCTCACTATTTTGCAGTTCTTACGATGGTGAGGGTCAGGGATAAGAAAAGGTACAGTATAAGTAAGAATGGAGACCTAAAAGTGTTGGCAAGGGAGAAGATGAATCAGAAAGAATGCAATGAGGAATAGGAAAAAAGGGTGAGAGAAACTGGATAAAAGTGCAGTAAATGTAGGATGCGGTCCTGAGTGAATGAGGTGTTTACAATGTTCAGAGAAAGACTGTTAAAGGATGTAGAATTAGTAGCTGGATACAAGGTTGTGAGATAAAATAATAAAAGTAGAAATGCATGGTGGGAGCATGAAATTAGAAATGTTCTGGAAGAGAAGAAAATGGCATATAGTAGATTGTTTGAATGGAATGTACTAGTGGAAGTTCAGCAGAGGAGGGAAAAATACAAGATGTGTAAGAAGAATGTTAAGAGGATGATAGAGGAAAGCAAAGAAAGAGATGATGAAGATTTTTGAAGAATGTTAGAAGAAAAAATAAGGAAATTAAGAAATTATACAGGAAGGAGGTGAAAAGGGAAAGGGGTATGCATAAGAGTGGAAATGCATATGTGAAAAGTAAAAGTGAGGTGCAGAATCAAAAGGAGGAAGTGAAAGGAAGGTAGAAAGAGCATTTTGAGGATTAATGAATGTGGGAGAAGGTTAGGCAGCAGCTGCCACATGCCGAGAGCAAAAAGTGAAGTAAAAAGGGGGATAATGAAGGTGAAGGTAGAAATGGCACCTAGAGTGGATGGGAGAGAAAGTGTGAGAGGGGATGCATTTAATATGTGCT
The DNA here is from genome assembly GCA_032273605.1 of Panulirus laevicauda. Classification (NCBI taxonomy): domain Eukaryota; kingdom Metazoa; phylum Arthropoda; class Malacostraca; order Decapoda; family Palinuridae; genus Panulirus; species Panulirus laevicauda. Next base: position 15,599 of record JAUTXX010528843.1, on the reverse strand, counting down.
TTTGCAGTCTGAGGAGTACGTGAAAGCTATTATAGTTTCTTCCATCTCAGGAAAAGATGCTAAGAATGTATATAGCAATTATAGGGGAATAAGTCTGTTAAGTATACCAGAAAACGTATATGCAAAAGTGTTGATTATTTGATGGAAGTGATGGGTTTTACGAAAGGTAGTGGATGTTTGTAGCAGATTTATCAGCAAAAGGGAAGTAGCTGTATGCAGCTTTTATGGATCTGGAGAAAGCTTGTGATAGAATCTAGGGGAATGCTTTATGGGATGTGTTAACTATATATGGGGTATGGAGACAACTGCTGGATGGTGTGAGAGCCTTCTATAGAGGAGCAACTGCATGTTAAGAGTGGAGAGAGTTTAGCAAAAGTTTCAGTATACATGTGGGTGTGAGGCAGGGTTGTGTGATGTCACTGGGGCCTTTTTAATATAAGAGATGAAAGATAAGAGATGAAAGCAAAACTAGGGAAATGGAGTGAAGAGTTGGAGTGTGGAAAGGTATGATGGCTTGTGACATGCTTGTCAGCAGATGATACTGTGATGTTTGCCGAGAGCGAAGAGGGGTTACAAAAGGTTCTAAGTGTTTTTATGACTTATGAGCATAGGAGACTGAAGGTAAATGCAAATAAAATTAAAGTAATGGCATTTGAGAGGAAACAGGGTGAAAGTATAGATTTTGCAAATCCCTACAGAGTGAGAGAAGAAAGTGATATGGATATAGGGGAGAGAAAGATGAGGTGACAAAATCTAAGTATTTGGGAGCTATTTTGGGTAAGTTTGGTAATACAGAAGGAGAGATAAGAAGAGAGCAGTACAGGGAAGGTGAGTCATTTCCCTCATTACAATCATGAACCCCCTAGAAACAAAACAGGTGAGATGTTATCACTTTAGTAAAAATTTGCGTACAAAAAGAAAATATCCCAGAACAGAACCCTGTAATACTCTGCTCTTGTGAGTTTAACCAACTTTAAGAAAGCTACTCTGACGTGCATTCTTTGTTCCCTTCAACTAAGATAATCTTCCAACCGTTGAAGAAGTGTCTCCCTTATTCCTGCCAGGTAATCTAACATCTTAATCAGCCTCCCAGTGTTGTACAGTGTCAGCCATTTTGTGGGATTGTGTATCTGTGTTGATAGGCCTATTTATTAGAATCTACTCAATATGCTGCATATTCAAAGTGTGAATATCATTATGATTGCTTCTTCACCAAATAGAAAGCATCTATGCAACTGTTAAATAATGCTCAAACTGGTCTTTTAAAATAATCAAGTAAAAAGAAACATGTGGCATTAAACTTAATTACCCCAAAGACAGCTTCTGAAAAACAATGAGGACAATCTCATGTACGCAATTCTATTGGATAGTGTCTAATTAAGTTATTCATTAAAATTTGATAACAGAGTTATCGAAAAAAAATAAAACATTAGAAATCTGATACATCTAAACTACATTTAATGATGGGGTTATGTTCCAGAAAAACATGCTAGTGAGCAATCTGTCATTATACTAAAAGCAACTGAAACCCACCATGTTAATGGGTTGTATTCCTGAGTAACAATTTCCCATGTCTCCTTTTACATACAATTCATCTAAAACAAGTTAGCATAAAAATAATAAATACACTAACTCTTCAAGCATACTTAAAGAGTATTAAATGAAATTTCACCCAAAAAATGTGGTATCGGCTTCAGTCACAGGTGGAATGGAAAGAGGTGGAGCGTTACTGAATGGGAAACGGAGGGTGTTAGGCTTGTTCAAGTCATCCCCTACATCATTTAGTTCATCATCTGTTTCAAATGGAGGTGGAGGAGATATTTTCCAAGGCCTTTTGACAAAGCTATCCAATGTTAGCTGTGTTACCCATCTCTTCCTCCACAAATCTCCCTGTAGGTGAGATAAGCACCTATAACCACTCCAGAGAGCACCAGGGTACATTCATGGCAGGGATCCAGTTCATTAAAGAAAGCCACAGATGAATAAGCATGACCAACAGACCTGCCGACTACTGTGAGCTTCTTACCGTTATTGAACCTCCTCAGCATCTTTAACTTAACATCCAAAGTGACAGCCGTATGTCCACTAATATCCTGGGTAGTTTCAACACTCTTTGTGGATATATCATATGGCTACAGATATTATGGATACTGGAAAAACTTTGATTAACAAAGGAAAGGGTGACAGCTTAATGTAATGTGCTCTTTGATAATAAGCCCACCTCCAGTGGGTGAGACACATATCAAAACATATTTTGCAATTGGGTTTGATAAAATTATAAAATGATTCTTCAAATTCAAATATGAATTTTCTTCTAATGTGCCACAACTGTGAGGGCTCCTGTGTAATTATTCAAGCCTGTACCCTACTTCTCAAAAGTTATAACTGCAAAACTTAGCTATATGATCCCCTGCTAAACTAGGACCATGTGTATTTTTTTTTTCATGTCAAAAGCTCCAATCATGGACAAATTCTCAAGGGATTTAGTAGCAAAGTAAAAGTTTCATTAAAGTGTTGAATCAACAACATTAAATGGCTGAAGTTTTAAGTAACATATTAAATATTGGTTAACCAAATTTCAGATTCCTACAGAATGTTTAGAGTTCTTTCCTCTCCCTTTTTCTGACTTAATCATCATTTTTCCTCCTCAGGAGTGGTAAGAGCCTTGATGTTTAATAGTCGACCAAGTCCAGAGTGAGTGCCAACAAAGATCCAAGTATGTGCACTTATGTTATTATTCCAGGCAATGGAAGTGGCTGCCATCATTGGATAGCAAGCAACAGGGCCTGGTTCCATGTAGTCTGAACGTTTGCGCTCTGTAAGCTCTGCATCTGGAATCTGAGAGAAATTTTCAGAGTCTTGATCAAAAAACACAATACCATAATTCTGGCAGGTTTCAAAATATGATCGGGGCCATTCTACAAATGCTGCTGGGCAAAGGCCATCCTCTTCTAGAGAGTCTTTCTCTCCTTGTCCTTGTCGTAACTTCTTATGTTTTTTGAGGGGTTTTGTCTTTGAAGTTTCTGAGGGACTAAGTTGTTTTGAATCGAGACAAACTCGAAAAGAGACTGGAGAGGTTTTGTTAAAATTTTGCATGCGAACCGACAATAAGGGTACTTTTCGTTTTGATGGAAATTTGTCATTCTCATAATTCCTAAAGAGTTGTTGCTGAACTGTGATCATCACTTCACCAGCAGAGTCTCCTTGTATTATGGCATTAAGCCAATCAGAGCCAGCTAAGGACCACACTGGTGCATTGGATGACAACACATTACGAGACTGAATACCAAAGAAGCCATTTTCACGAAAACATGTGTTTGTATTAGTAAGACCATAGACATCATCAAAAGATATGAAGCAACCAGCCCAATGTGGAAGCCAAACTGCATCTAATACCAGCCCTTTGCGTGTAATACTTAGTGGCATATCTGTGTTCTCTAAATCCCAAAACTTATAAGTTCGGTCACTGCCTCCACTTAAAAGGTTGCGACCTCCAGTAGTAGGACAAAATGCCACCACAGAGCAGACACCATTGTGGGCAAGAAAAGAGTTCACAGGATAAAGTGTGAAATTACCTTGAATATCTTTCACTCTCAGTAAAGGAGATGTACAATTCACATCCCAAACACACACAACACCTGTTGAAAGAGCTCCAGCAACATAGGCATGTCCTTTTCCACGACACCAATCAACTTTTAGACACTGTGCCTCATCTTTGTACATCTCACCTGGACTTAAAGTTACCTTTGGTAATGCCTTATATATTCTGGAAGAGTCTAATAAGTTAAGTTTTTTAGGTTGGGGGATAGCAAAAATGCGTACTGTTCCATCTGAACAAGCAGCAGCTAAAAGACCCAATCTTGATAAAGTATCATCTTCCTGAGGATTATTGTCATCATCAAATTCAAAGGTACCTGATGGACACCAGACTAATGACCACACATTCCCAAATTCATGTGCAATACCAAACAAAAACTTAGGAGGTTCTTTACTATTTCCTCCAAGACAGGAACAGTCCCAAATCTGAATAAGTCCATCATGATAGGATGACTTATGAACATGATACTTCTTCTCAGGGGAAGAGACAGAAGAGACAGCTAAATACTGTTGAACTGAATTAGCAGAGAAAGATAAGGGCTGTGGGCACCAGGCAGATGCTGTAACAGGGCCACCACAAAACATAGCGTAACCTTTTTCTTGAGCAATTCCATGTAACTGATTCAATTCTTGCCACTCTTGGACTGATTCACTTCCTTCTTTGGTAACCATTTGTATTTTGAACTTTGGGCTGTATCTGATTGATGGTAAGTACTTTCTAGCTACTTGCTCCTGAAGTGCATTCCAATTATCTCTTAATACATAAAATTCTGAAAACAGTTTTTCTGATACAGTTCCATTCAAAAATTCCAGTGTCCAGTTTAGGGCTGATGAAAATGGCTTTAGTTGTAGACCTGCCGTACTTCCATAACTCTTTTGTACTTTTCGAGGGCCCTCATAATCATCATCTGAAATGTCACAATCACTCCCTTCAAATGATCCTGCTATCATATCGGTGTGATTCAAAGCTATGTGGTTTACAATATCATCTTCTGTAAATGACGTAGATTCACAAATTCTGCATCTATATGTCTTATCAGTGGTTGTAAAAGGACAATCCCAAATGTGTTCATGTCCTTTAACAACTTCTGTAAAAGTGTAAGTGCATCCCTCATTAATACATACTGCTTTTCCATGAAAGGCAAGATCAGCTTCCCATTTCTTACTGTATTCTTCAGGAATAGTTGGTTCTGGCTTTGAATAAAATTGTGAAAGATTAAGTTCCTTATGATAATCATCCTCACCATCTGACACATCACTTCCACATTCTCCTGTTCTGTTAGACCGCCATACTTGCAACCTGGCATTACAATTTGCAGCTGCTTTACGTCTTGGCCTTAATCCTGAAACTGTTTGGTCATCACCTTTACGGGATTCATCTTGTTTCTCTATCTTTTTGGCTTCTTGTCTCTCACAGTGATTTCTTTTAATGTGAAGGTCCAAATAATAATACCTCACTTGCCTAAAACATATTTTACAAGTGACATTGAGTTCCTCTGAGTTCATCCCACATGCTAAAATATGTCTTCTATAACCCAAAAGAGACCGGAATTCACTGAAACATTTCATGCATTTAAGTCTTTTAACCGCTTTTATTGTTGTGTTAAGTAGATATTTAATCTCATCTTCTGTAAAATCTTGGTTCTCCCCATCAGGCCTTGCTAAACCATTATGTTCAAGTTGAGCATGTGATATGAAATGACCCTGTGAATCACAGAGAAGGCCACAATTGCCACATTTCACTTCCTCTGGTTGACTGGATAATTCAGAGTCTATTTGATCTTTGGGGTGGGAAGCTCTTGGGCGCCCTTTTCTTTTTCTTACAGACTTTACATCACAGGCTGCAGGTAAAATCCTTTCTTCAACTGCCACCTCAGTTTCCTGTGTCTCATCTAAGTCTGGAGGCAAAGGAACACATGTGCTATCTGATTCATCTATCAGCATAGATGCAACATTATCACCAGTTATTTCTCTGCTATACCACATATTGTCATCTCTCTTAAGTTTATCAGTTGGTTGACATACAGCAAATCCTAATTTTTCTTTGTTTTTCAGGTTTTCACCAATATTACTACTTTCTGTTAAATCCTTTTTAAAACTACAGTGTTTTGCTGAAACATCTTTATACCTGACAGTTTTAATGGAGGGCCGAATAGGGGATTTTGACCCATTACATGTTTTACTACGGGAAGTGGCATCAGTCACTACACCAGTCCACCAATCTTTGAGTTTCAATTTCCTGCCACCACGTGATACACGTTCCACTTTTTCCTCAACTTCTGGTTTTTCAACTTTGACTGCACTTTTGACAAACTGCCTTTCAAAGTTTTTCCTTGCTTTTTTACTGCAGTTTTCAAAACCCTCTGTGTATTCAGCAATACCACCACCTCCTAATGGTGACAAAGGACAGTCATCTGCGGACGCTGACAACACTTCCCTTGCTTTCCCCTCTTTCAGTAATGACAAGGATTTGTCTTGAAATGTATGACCTCCATCATGATTTTCTTGTAGAGAAATCTTTTGGACAAAACTTGCTGCTTCATCTGTTTTTTCCATTTTGCCAGTTAAACTGGGATCTAACATGTTCTCATCATTATCAATTCTTAATGAGCATACTTTTTCTTCTTCAGGGTTAGTTTCTACCAAGTCACTCTTGCAATGTACAGAAGAAATATATGTATCCAGCCACCTTCTCTTTCCCCTCCCTATACTTACTTTTCCTTTATCTCTTACTCTATCTTCTTTACTTCCTGTTCCTTTTGATGTAACTTTGATTAACTCATATTCCTGCATGTCTGCCTGTAAGTTTTCAGCAGAGACATCTGCAGGTTCAAATCTAGACACCATATCAGCTTTGTTTTCATTGTGGCTTACATCATTACTACATCCAGTTGCCTGGCATTCTTGAACATTATCATTCTGCATTTCTAGTGAACCATAATTGAGTTTATCATATCCTACCTTTCTTTTTTTGTTCTTCCCACTAATTTTTCCCACTTCACTGTTTAACAAATCCTGATTTTCATCTAAGTTAACCTCTGATGTGCAATACACCATAACACTTTCTTTTCTATCTGCATGAAGTACAGTTTCTGATTCCTTTACATGCTTTACGAACTCTGAAGAGGTATTTTGATTCAGCATTCCAGGAACCATGTCAGAGTACGTTTTAACTCCTATCTTAGTCAGCATAACTGCTTTTTTGGCATCACTGGATAAATTAATATCATCCTTTAAGTTTGTTTCTGTTATATGCCTTTTTTTGGCTGAACCACAGCTTGCTGGGCCTGTTCCCTTTTCTTTCAGCAGCGACCCACAATTTACCTTTGTATCAATGTTTCTTTCCTTCTTATCAAACAAACAATCACTAATAGCATCAGAAGATGCTTCATTTCTCACAGTCTGATTCATCCAATGTTCACCTGAAGCATTTTCCAATATTACTAATTTTTTAGTGTTTGCTTCAACAACAGTTGCTTCTGTTAGACTACTATCATCCATCCAAACGTCTGAAGTATTCTTCACATCTACATTCTTCACTGGCCTACCTGAAAGTTCTTTTCTACTTACTTTTTCATGATCCAGTTCTGCATTACTGACTTTTGCAGTCATATAATTCTTTATTCCTGAACCTGCATTCTTGTACTGAGTTTCATGGTCAATATCATCTGCTGTTATCTGGAAATCTAACTGTGCCTCCTCTGAATCAGTAGAATTCTGCTCTAAAACTGCTGATTTACAATTGTCTTCTACATTTCCACAAGTCTCTTGTTTATGAACACTTGGATATCTACTGCCAACTGATGATAAACTTTCACTTTTAGCACTAACTTGTTCTACATTTTCTGACTCTGTAACACATGTATCACTTGGTTCTATACCTGTACTAGTCCTAGCAGTATGATGTCTACACACTACATTTTCATCTTTAATGTTTAAGAATTGCTGTTTAGCATCTGATCCTCGCATTTTGAGTTCTTTTTTTTTCATTAAATGATGGAGCATATTTTCTGCTCTCTGATTTTCATTAACATAGTTCTTATTATCCTCACTCTTCTGAGAAAATGACAGAACTTCAAATTTGTCAACACTCTCATGAAAATCTTCAGTCTGAATTTGTACACTTACACGTCTAACTGGGGTCACAGATGATGAGTGTGAAGTCAAAGAAACAGTTACACTTTTGGATGAATTATTATCTGGTAGACATCTGGTGGGAAAATTTATACTGCTGTTCAGGATAGACTGTAAGAAAGCAGGATTATTACTTGTAAATGTTCCAGTTAATGGGTCATATTCACCCAAAATTTGAGGTTCAGCAAGTTCACTGCCATTAAGACCATAATTAGTGGTGTCTGATGGCAGCTGGTCAGCCACTGGTGATCCCTGTTGTGATAACTGCATAACTTCTTGCATCATTACAGTTGCCTGAGAAGTTACCTGGGTTTCTGCATGACAAGAATGAATTACCTGCTGATGTGAGTGTCCCCTAGTCAGATGTGTAGTGGGCTGTGGTCCCTGTGTGACATGTTGCAATATTACTTCCGACTGTTGAGGTACCTGTATTTCTTGTACTTGTTGGGATCTGGGTAGAGTTTCATTATTTATTAGTGAATCAGGACAAGATACCCTTGAAATCATACTAGGCGAAGACACTTCACAATTAGAAATCAAAGCTACTTGCTTCTCTGGCTCCTGTGAATCTACTGATGCTGTCAAAATCTGGCGAGGCACAAATGGGGATTGTTGCGATTCAGCCATAGTAGGGGGAGATACTGGAGAGGTACCATGAGGTACTGGTAAAGAGGCTTGGAGGGGAGGTGGCAGGGTTTCATGATAAGGTGCTGATGTCAGGCTGGGTGAAGGTGGCACCTGGTAGGATGCTGGTGATGAGGATGGGCAGCAGATAGGTAATGAATGGTGGACAGCAGACTGTGATGGAGGGCAAGGAGTGGATGATAAGTGAGGTGTTGATGGTAACAGGTGGGGTGTAACTGATTCCTGGTAAGATGATTCCTGTTGTTGTGTAACAGACAGTGGGTAGTCTACTGGTGAGGTTGGAAGAGATGCAAGTGATGCAGAGATAGGCACTGACAAAGAGGGATGGGGAGCAGATAATGCGAGATGAGGTTTTGGTGACGGTGGGTGGGTCAGTGGAGAACAATAAGGCACTGGTGATTCTGAATGAGATGTCAGTAATGATCTGTGAAGTGTTGGAGAGTCTGGGTGGGATGATGATGTGGAGAGGACTGTGGAGGATACTCTTGACTGGGACAATGGATGAAGAGTTAATGATGCATGTGTTGTGGGTGATGTAGTGTGGGGCAATGGTGATGCTGGGTAGGATGCTGGTGAGGCTGGGTAGGATGCTGGTGATCCTGGGTGGGATGCTGGTGATGGTGAATGTGGTGGTGATGATGCTGGGTTAGGTGTTAATGATGCTGGTGAGGCTGGGTAGGATGCTGATCCTGGGTGGGATGCTGGTGATGTTGAATGTGGTGGTGATGATGTTGGCTTAGGTGTCAATGAAGTTTGTTGGGATGTCACTGATGCTACAGGGGGTACTGGTGAAGCTGGGAAGGAAGCTGATGATCCAGGGTGAGAATTTGGTTGTGGATGGTCAGGTAATGGTGATGTTGGATGGCATGTTGATGCTGGGTGGGGAGATGGTAATGCTGAGTCAGGTGTAGGTGATGCTCGGCAGGATGCCGGTGATACAGGGTGGAGTGCTGATGATGAAGTGTGGAGAGCTGCTGATATGGAGTTGGGTGTTGGTGATGCTGGGTTGGTTATTAATGATGGTGGGCAGGGCGATGGTAATGATGGGTGGGGTACCAACAAAGCTGCATGTGGTACTGGTGATACAGGTTGGGATGTTGGTGATGTTGCATGATGTGTTGGCATTGCTGGGTCAGATGTCAACAATAATGAGTTGGGTGGCAGTGGGACTGGGTGGTGTGTTGGTGAAGATGGCTGGGAGGTTAGTAACACTGGGTGGGGTAATGGTGATTTAGGGTAGGGTAGTTGTGATGATGATTCTGGTACTGATGATGCTTTGTTGAGTATTTCTGGTGCCTGGTGAAGTGTTGATGCTTGTAGGGGTTTCAATGATGCTGGGTGAGGAACTGGTGATGCTGACCGGAGAGGTGATGATGCAGAATGCAATGTTGGTGTAAGTGATGTCTGGTGTAGTTCTAATGATGGTGGGTCAGAAGTTAGTGTTTCTGAGTGAGGTGTTGGAGAAGCTGGACAAAGTGCTGGAGATTCTGGGTGAAATGCTGATGTTCGGTTGGACACTGGTGATGCTGGATAGGTCTCTAAGGATATTGTATATGGTACCTGTGAATCTGAGGTGAGTGTCTGTGATGAAGACTGGGGTGTCACAACAGCTGCGTGAGGCACTGGTGATGACGGATGAGATGGCAATGATGCAGAGTGATGTGGTGGTGATGTAGGATGGATTACTGGCAATATTGATGATGTTTCATGAGGCACTGGTGATGTTGGGTGGAATGTAAGTGATGCTGGATATGAAGCTGGTGATGCCGAGTGCTGCGCAGCTGATGCTGGATGAAGTATTGGTGGTGAACAGAGTTTTGGTGTTTTGGGATTCAATATCTGTGATAAAGCTTCATGATCCACTGACTTTGGATGAGGTGTTGGAGATGGAGGGAGGGGTGCTAGAGGTGCTGGGTGGAGTGCTGGAGGTGCTGGGTGGAGTGATGGTGATATTTGGTGGGGTGCTAGTGAAGTTAAGTGGGATGCTAATAATGTTTGGTGAGCTGCAGATGATTCTGGATGAGACATCACTAATTCTGGTTGGACAATGGAGGATGTTGGGTACAGAGTTAATGGTGCTGAGCACATTGTTGGTGATGCTGAGCTGGGAGTTGGTGACAATATTTGGGGTGATGGTGACATTGAATGGGGTGTCAGTAATGCTGGCTCAAGTGCTGGTGATGCTGACTTGGCTGTTGGCTTTTCTGTGTGGTGTGTAGGTAATGATGAATTGGCTGCTGGTTCTGCAGGGCAGGGAGTTGATGTTGACTTGGCTGCTGCTATTGCCAGTGGGGCTGTTGGTGATGCTGACTCAGCTGTTGGTTTTGCAGGATGGGGTGCCAGCAATAATGACCGAGATATCAATGATGATGGGGAAGTTGGTAGTGCATCAGGAGATACTGCTGACACAAGGCAAGGTGATAAAGATACATGCTGAGGTGAGGGGTGTTGAACTGAGTGTGATTCCTGTTCTGAGGAAGATGAAGCTTCATTATTTGATAATGATACTGAAAATGGTATTGGAGAGATATTATGAGATGGCAAAGATGTTCCATTTTGCTTATTTTGAACTGAATGAAACAATGGCCTTTTAGTAACATTCTTGATACATTCTTTTGACAATGAGTCAGACTCATATGCTTTTACCTTAACTGTTTCCTCAGAAGGCTCTTGAGCCCCAAGATCACTCAGATCTAGGAATTTCTTTCTAGTGGTAGTAGAAAGATGAGACAGATTATGATGTGATAAACCTGACTTTACATTCAAAGACTTATATCTAGTACTTGCTGCATTTTCTTGTGAATTACACATTACATACATTGGACATGGTAATGGTGAAGTGTTCTGTGAACTGAAATCTACTTCTGTTGGTGATTTGTTACACTTCATAACTACTAAAGTTGATTCATCAGCTGCATCAGAGAGTTGGTCCTTCTTTTCATGCCCTGATATAGATATTCCTGCTAAAGTCATCATGGATAGCTTACGTCCCTTGCCTGAACTAGTTACAGTAATACATGGTTTCGCTTTTCCAGGATATTTCACCGTATTCTGTTTTGACTGAAGTTGCTGAAGAGTCTGAGTTACTTCCTGTAAAGGAGCCGATGCTGGCAATATTTTTGGTGTATTTCTACTAATCAATGTTTTCCTTGTTTGAATAATACGAAGAGGTGTAATGGGCTGCATACTTAACTGACAGGGTGACTCTTTTGATTCTGATAGAGAATCAGACCGTGTCAGGGATGAAGAAGGTTTATGATGTGATTCTAACATGACCGTCACTGTTACTGGAAGAGTAAGCTTACTGACTGAAGACAGTGAAGGGTGTGCTCTTGGAATCAAACAAGAATCTGAAGTACCACTATGTCCAGAAGGCTGTAGATTGGGCATAGCACTGCAAGGCCTTGGTGGTCTTTCAGCTGTTGATAAAGGTGTGATTGTTACTGTTGCACCCTCATTAACTACAGTTTCACCACTATTTTCTGGACTGGTCATGATTGATAGTGTGGGCACTGGTCTTGGTTATATGAGCAACACTGTGAGCACGTGGAGGAATACAGGCTTTTGTTTGTATGTATGACAATGCTAAAGTGTCTGATGATTCTTTAACAGTGCGGCATCTATTTGCACGTGAATAAGTTTTGATTACCTTTGATGGTTCTATCCTTGGTATAGTTTCATTTAACTCCCACAGGTGTACATTTCTGTCCTTGCTACCACCTGATTTACCTTCTAAATTGCATTTAGGTGGAGCTTCCATTTCATCAGTGTTATGTCTCTGAGAGGATGTTTCATTTAAATTCTGCAATGATAAACTTTTTTCTATGGAGGAGGAAATAACTGAATGGCTTTCTCCTTGTCTTTGCTGCATGCTATTTGCTAAAGCAATTTTTGTCAAAGAAAACTCATTCGAAATTCTTCCCATCTTGACTGGCACTTCACTGTATGATGTACAAGGAATCACGGGAGTTTCAGAATCATTGGTCAACAGACTATTTGTGCCTCCAAGTTCTAGTGAAGTATCAGGACATTTCATAACATCCTCATGTACATCATTTGTGCTTATTTGATTACTCATTTCTTGGCAACTATGAAAAGGTCCAGATGAAGAAGATCTCTTGTTTGTATTATGTAAATTGGCTGGGCGTGTATTTAAGAAACATTTTTCATCTTTAAACTTTTTTGAGTCACCAAGCTTCCGAGACTCTTCAATTAATCTGGTTGCCTCTTCAATTTTCTTTTGAGCCACTGCCTCTCGCTGCTTTAGCGCCTCCTCTTTTTCCCTTAGTGCCATTTCTTGCTCATGTAAAGCACGCCAAGTGCGTTCTTGGGCTTCCTCCTCTTGCTGCTTTACTGCCTCTTCTGCCCTTTGAAGCTGTTGAGCTCTTTCAGCTAACTGTCGTTTCTTAATGTGAACTGGGGCAGTAAACAATCCTTCTTCTTCTTCTTCCCACACACATCCAGTTACTGTAGGCAATATGCCATTTGGATCAAAATATGATTCATCAGGCAAGCCATGCCGCTCAAAAACTGGTATACTTTCTTTTTCAGAATGGCCAGGAAAAGGAGGAGTCTGTCCTCTCCGTAATGACCGTCCTGCCGGAGGGTATGTCTCTGCCTTGATACATGACCTGGGATAGGGTCGCATTCCTGGTGAATGACGGATTCTTGGTTCATGATTCTGAACAGGTCTTCCATCTTCCTCACTCTCATCACTTGTATATCCTGTATTATATGAAACTTTAGGGCCACACTTTCTATTCTTATGAGACTCATATACATTTCCATAACTATGTTGTTCAACATACTTCCGTTTAACACCTGATGTAGTAGGATAAACTGGTGAACCATTACCACTTTTACGCATGAAAGATGTTCTTACTGACTGACCAAGGGATCTACAACAAGGGCTACCAGAAGTCAAGTGTTCTCTGCTATCGTCTCTTCCGTACAGACTGTTGCTTCCTTCATATAAAAATCTTGAAGGTTCTTTTGATTCTGTACCAAAAGGTACAGTAATCAAATGTTCACTTCCACCTCTGTCTCTTACCCTATGAAATGCAGATGTGTTACCAAATATATTAACATCTTCATGCAACTTATGTTTCTCAAATTCCACATGTCTTGACTGTTTAGAAGTGGAATGATATGAATGTAATACTGTAGGTGAATTGTATGTGCTTGGTCCTGCATTCACTGACTCTCTAGGATGACCCTGATTCTTGGTTAAATGATACTGGGGTCTTGATCCATGATGTTGCGGTATGTAGCATTCTGCTAGTGATGAATCCGACTCACTGGCTGCAGCAGATCTTACATATACTTCTCTCTGCTTACAATGGTGATCAGAATCTGATTGAAGGTTAACATCTTCCTCCACAGGGAGAGGGTGAAACATCTGTGGTGCATCGGTTACTCTTCGTCTTTCTACTTCTTCTCGACCACTGATTACACACCTTCTAAGGCTATAATCAGGTACACTATTGTCTAAATTACGAATTCGAATTTTTTGCCTACTCTCTTCATGAATACGATAAATATGATCATTTAACACGGGAAGAGAAGCAAATTTCTTATTGCACAATTCACATACAACATACTCATGTGGTTTGGGACTTCTACAGCAATGCTGAAAATGGAGGGAGATGCTGTTGATAGTGGGGAAATTGAGATGGCAGCCTTCTATTGGACAAGTGGCACAACCAGTAGTGGCTATTTCCTGACTCCACTGCCGTTCTAGTTGCTCTTGATTACACATGCTAAAAGAAGAAAAAAATATTAGTGCTTCCTGCAAGACAAAAAATATGTTAAAGAAAGTTAATGTGAATGTCAATCACTTGGTGGCAGGAATTGAGCAAGTGTTTTGGTAATTTTGAAGCAAGGGATCAAATCCTTGTTGCAGGCAATGCAAAAGGGGGTGATGTGGCAGTTGGTGGTGTGACTTGAATATAGGGTACTCCGTGTAAATGAAAATCAGGAGTGGGGTAACTGATATAAATGAAAATTAGGAACAACTTGTCTTATTGTGTGCTGAAAAGGGATTGGTGACTAGGAATACATGGTATGAAAAAAGAAGCATATACAATATTTTTGGCAAGTGGGGTAGGATAACGACAAATATTATTGGATTATGTGCTAATTGACAGGTGTGTAAAGAAAGGTTCTTGGATGTGAACATGATGAGATGGGCTGCAGGTGGGATGGCTGATCATTTCTTGGTGGAAGCAAGTGTGAAAGTTTTCAGAGGACCTGGGTGATG
>JAUTXX010528832.1:0-11093 GCA_032273605.1 Panulirus laevicauda | reverse complement strand
AGTAGTAGTAGTAGTGGTAGCAGTAGTAGTAGCAGTAGTAGTAGTAGTAGTAGTAGTAGTAGTAGTAGTAGCAGCAGCAGCAGTAGTAGTAGTAGCAGTAGTAGTAGTAGCAGTAGTAGTAGTAGTAGTAAGAGTGGAATCATGAGAAAAGTTAACATTTAGTTATCATCATTATTAAGGGTATTACTACTATCATAATCGTCATACATAATTGCAGCAGTAAGACAACAAGGAACACAAACATTTACACCAAATAACCAATGTATTTCATATAAACAAACAACTTTTGCTTTGTTTATCTGGACGGTCAAGTGTATATATACCAGTAATTACAGATAATGTACGTCACGCCCGGTCCTTCTGACATTCCCTCACACTCTTCAAACACATTGCGTGAACATCAACCAAGTATCATCTATATATACACACTACTGCCGCATGCACAGGTCTGCTGCACCTGAGACACCTCACCTGGACCTGTATAATGGAGTTAAACTCTCACCTCATCACTGACGTGTGAGAACTTACGTCTGACGCTCAGTCTGGCGGAGCAGCGACGACTGAACCTCAGGAGGACATGACTGTGGCTACGGGAACACTCACTCTGCTCTAGTGTTACTTATGGGTACTTACGGTCACTTGGGAGAGGAACCTGAGAGCTCTCACTTACGGTCACCTGGGAGAGGAGCCCGAGCACTCCCCTTTACGGTCACCTGGGAGAGGGATCTGTACACTCCCACGTAGGGTCACCTGGGAGAGGGATCCTACACTCTCACTTACTCGTCCATCATGTGCTCCTGGCAGAGGGACAACTTGATGGGGTCCAACAGGCTGAAGTCGATGTCACTGTGGGCGTCTTCGTCGCTGCTGCTGGTGATGCTGGCCATGGTGCTACTCCGGGCGGGCACCGGCTCCTGCTTGGCCCTCATGGCACCAGACATCTTCAGCGAGCACCAACTGCCGCTACTTCCCCGCTGGACGAACCTCACCGTCCCATGCCCACAGGACGCCTCCGTCACACCGTCTCCCCCCACCCTGAGGGGAGCCCTCCTACCCTCGCAGATGACACCGGCTATAGCTCTTCCTCTGGCAAGGTAGATCAACTTCCTTTACAAAAACACCGTCTCTTCTGTAGCTGGACCTGTTACTGTCGCATACCTCTGTCATCATTTTGCTTTACTGTTGTTCTGCCAACGGTTGGATGTGTCACATTCGTTTACTGTTTCTCTGATCACCTGAATGTGCCACACCTGAACTATATGTTCAATCTAACACTTCAGGTTGGGGTCATCAAACACCATCTCAACGTTCATTAGCATCATTTACAGTCAAAGAATTTCTGTAACATTTTGCTGGTCATTAAAACTGTTGACGTTGGAATTTGGATTTCTAGTCGATAGATATTCTATTATTTCTAGCCGATAGATATTATAATATTTCCGGATACGTAAAGATCTTTTCTTATGATTCATTACCTTTTA
Organism: Panulirus laevicauda; assembly: GCA_032273605.1. Taxonomy (NCBI): domain Eukaryota; kingdom Metazoa; phylum Arthropoda; class Malacostraca; order Decapoda; family Palinuridae; genus Panulirus; species Panulirus laevicauda. The sequence continues at coordinate 9,612 of JAUTXX010528832.1, read as the reverse complement.
CTTACTGTAAACTGTAACGTGCCATCATCAGCCAAGGTCCTCCACCTTACTATACCACGTTACCAGCCACCTTGCGGTCAGTTGTCTGCTAACCATCAGTTTGGAATGGAATGTAAAAAATGGCTAGATTCATCATACTTCATCCTACATGTTTAATACTGAACCCACATAAACTAAACTGACTCCCAAACATTTATTGATGGAGAAAATTAACAAGATTATTGTTCTGGTTCACCAAGTTGAACAAGGAAGACGGCCGACGAGAGAGACCCAAGATAGACGGGTGACAGTAGGGACCCAAGATAGACGAATGACAGTGAGGACCCAAGATAGACGGGTGACAGAAGACATTTAAGATAGACAGGTGAGAGTAGAGACCCATGGCGGATGTGCGGCAAGAGAGACCCAAGATAGACGGATGACAGTAGGGACCCTAGATAGATGGGCAGTAAGAGGGAATATTGAGATCTGGAATTACTGAAAAAAGTTACTAGTTTAATCAGCGATTAATTCCAGAACATCACAGACCAGAGACGAGTGAGACGATAAATGTAATAGTTTGTTGTTCTGTGTCCGCTCTCGTGAGACTTCCACTGTTGGTTGTCACGACCCTGTGTGTCGGGATGTGCGCAATGTACTTGTCACTGACGAGCTTATGTTACCAGCTAGGGATCAGAGGAGAAATACCAGGCCTACTTTAAGGGGAGCAGTGGAGCTTTTAGCACACTGAGGCTACTACGGAAGCCTTAAGGACGCTAATGTTTTAGTAGAACACTGATGCCTTTGTGCCTCTTAGGTTTCTGTGAAGCACTTAAAACTTTGAACCCTTACGGATCCTGCTGGTAATGGATGCCTGTGGATCACTAAAGCTCCTACAGAACCTGCGAAACACTGAAGCCTATCACCAAGGCTCATGTGGAGCAATGAACCACAAAGGCTCCTCAGAAACAATGAAGCCTACGGACCGCTTTCATCCTGAAGAAGACTTAAGCACGTGGACCACTGAGCTCTTGAAGAATATTGATGACTACAGGCCTCTAAGGCTTTTGAGGAAGGTTGAATCCTATCGGTCATTAGGCTCCTGAAGGATATTGCAGATTATGGGCCACTTAGGCTCCCGAGGAGCACTGAAGCCTACGGGTTAAAGCCTTTTGGGCACTAAGCTTCCTGGGGATCACTGAAGCCTATTGGCCAATAAGACTCATGACGTACATTGAAACTTATAGACCACTATAGCTTCTGAAGAACATTGAAGCCTATCGGTCATGACTCTTGAAGGATATTAAAGACTATATAGGCCACTAAGGCTACCGAGGACCATTGAAACCTATCGGCTGCCAAGTCTCCTATGAAAAATGTAGCCTACCAACCGCTACGACTTCTAAGGAGCACTGAAGCCCACGAACCACTGAGGAACCTCCTGAGGAACAACGAGGCCCATCAGCTACTAGGCTTCTGAAGAATAGTGAAGCCAATGGCCATTAAACTCCTGAGAAACAGTGAAGTTATGAATCACTAAAGCTCTTAAGAAATATTAAAGCCTTTGGGTCACTAAAGCTCCCGAGGAACACCGAAGACCACTGAGGCCCTTGAGAAACACTGAAGTCTTTGGGGCACTTAGGTTCTTGAAGAACAATAAACTTCATGGGCCACTAAAACTCCCGAGGAACATTGACATCTATAAGCCACTATGGCTTCAAGGGGAAATTAAAGCCTATGGACCACTAAGGCTCCTGAGGAGCATTAAATTCAATGGGCCAATGAGGCTGTTTGAGAAAAATGAAACCTGTAGGCCACTGAGGCTCCTTAGAAACACTAAAGCATATCAGCCAATAAGGCTCACGAGGAGCACTTGAGCCTATGGTACACTAAGGCTCCCGAGGAGCACAGAAGCCTATGGGCCACTATGGCTCCTGAGAAACAGTGAATTCTACGGTTCATTCAGGATCTTGGTGGGCGCTACCGCCTCTGGGCCACTGAAGCTCGTGGGGGATGCTAACACATAAGAGCTACGAAGGTTCCCGAGGAATGGTGAAGCTTATGGGCCACTAATGCTCCAAGAAGCACTAACGTTTATGGGCCACTAAGGCTCCTTGGGGACACTAAAGCACATTGTTTCTGAGGAACATTGAAGCCTGGGGGCCACTAAGGCACTCGAAGAACACTGAAGCCTATAGGCTGCTAAGACTCCCGACGAACAATAAATCCTATGGGCCACTAAGACTCCTGAGAAACAATAAACCTTATGGTGTACTAAGACTCCTGAGGAACAATAAACCTTATGGTGTACTAAGACTCCTGAGGAACAATGAAGCTTATGGTCTACTGAGACTCCTGAGGAACGACGATGCCAATGGCTACTAAGACTCCTGAGGAACAATGAAGCTTATGGGCTACTAAGACTCCTGGAGAACAATGAAGTTATAGGCTAGTAAGACTCCTCAGGAAGAGTGGTGCCTCATGGTTATGTAGGTATCTGGAGCAAGGTTATCGTAAAGGGATTCTCAGTATTCCTGCCTTATTGATGGTTGTTATTTGCTTCATTCTAACTATAAAACTAAACTGGGCAACGTGACCTGAGCCAACAAAGATGAGAATCAGATGAAGACATGGATCTTGACTATAGCTACTACCACGGTGAACATATTCTGGTACCATTGTCTATGTTTTAGCCCTCTGACATTTACTTTTGAGTTAACAAGTCTTTTCTGTCTTAAAAAAAAATTTATTTTCTTGGTGAGTCCTCCTGATCTGACTCTTAATTGGATCAGAGAGTGACAGTCAACGTAGTTTCAACAACATGATCTGAATATTGAGTAACATACTATCCCTGAAGTAGCAGTCAGGTGCTGGCTAACCTGCTGGACCCGAAGCTACAGAACATTGTTATTGAGCTGACTCTGTCTTGTGGCCAGCGTCACAGAGCCGGGTGGCGGATAAATGTCAGGACAACTTGATGATGAGGTTAATACTTCATGTACTGTTCACTAGCGCCACAAGAACACAATCTACCTTCCACATTATAAGTCACAACACTTCTTGAAGACATTTCCTACGACAGCAAACGTTTTAATTGATCGCCATATCTGTGATGGACTCTAACATACAACTGATTAAAAAGAAAATCAAATCGCTACCTCGTCGTTGTAAGACAAGGACAAAATACTCTTTGTCTCATAGCTAACTGTAGGAGACGGAACCAAAGGGAGCTGTGCCTCCAGCATCGACAGGAGACAAATTAAGCCGTCTAGGTGTCGTCTGCTCCTCAGTATACGTCAAGGTGTCACCTCCTCAGTTTACGTCGAGATGTCGTCTTCTCCTCAGTTTACATCGAGATGTCCGCTGCGTCAAACATCGCCCACGTCTAGGTGGCGGCCAGAAAGGCGGACCAGTTTGACAGTAAAACAGTTTTCATACCTCGTCGAGTCTCTCTCTCTCTCTCTCTCTCTCTCTCTCTCTCTCTCTCTCTCTCTCTCTCTTGCAGATGAGGAAGAGCCTGTGGCGAGGATGCAGGGGGCAGTCCATGGTGGCGGAGGTGCAAGATGAGGCAGTCCATGGCGGCAAAGGTGCAGGAGGAAGCGGTCTATGGCGGCGGAGTGGAGGAGGAGGCGGTTCATGGCGGCGGAGGTGCAGGAGGAAGCAATCCTTGGCGGCGGAGTGCAGGAGGAGGCAGTCCATGGCGGCGGATGTGCCCCATGGGAAGGAGCTGACGGCGGGAATAAACAAGGAGAGAGAGGATGGAGGACCATACACGCAGGAGTCTGGTTGGGAATGAGACCTGTGGGTGTTGGAACGCCGTTGTCACACCACCTGTGGGTACTGGAATGCAGTTATCACAACCTGTAGGTGCTGGAACGCTGTTGTCACACGACCCATGGGTGCTGTAACGCTGTTATCACACAACCTGTGGGTGCTGGAGTGCTGTTGTCACACGACGCGTGGGTGCTGGAACGCTGTTGTCACACGACGCGTGGGTGCTGGAACGCTGTTGTCACGCAACCTGTGGGCGCTGGAACGCTGTTGTCACACGACCCATGGATGCTGAAATGCTGTTGTCACAAGAAACGTGGGTACTGGAATGCTGATGTCACACGACCCTTGGGTGCTGGAACGCTGTTGTCACAAGACCCGTGGGTGCTGGAACGCCGTTGTCATAGGACCCGTTGGTGCTAGAACGCTTTTGTCACATAACCCGTGAATGCTGGAATGCTGTTGTCACACGAAACGTGGGTACTGGAACGCTGTTGTCATAGGACCCATGGGTGCTGGAACGCTTTTGTCACACGACCCGTGAATGCTGGAACGCTGTTGTCACACGAAAGGTGGGTGCTGGAACGCTGTTGTCATACGACCCATGGGTGCTGGAACGCTGTTGTCACACGACCCGTGGGTGCTGGAACGCTGTTGTCATACGTCCCGTGGGTGCTGGAACGCTGTTGTCACACGACCCGTGGGTGCTGGAGCGCTGTTGTCACACTACCCGTGGGTGCTGGAACGTTATTGTCACACGACCCGTTAGTGCTGGAAAGCTGTTGTCACATAACATGTGGGTGCTGGAACGCTGTTGTCACACGACTCGTTGGTGCTGGGACGCTGTTGTCACATGATCCGTCGGTACTTGAACGCTGTTGTCACACAACATGTGGGTGCTGGAATACTGTTGTCACAAGACCCATGGGTACTGGAACGGTGTTTTCACACGACTTGTGGGTGCTGGAACGGTGTTGTCACACTATCCGTGGGTGCTGGGACGCTATTGTCACACGACCCGTTAGTGCTGGAAAGCTGTTGTCACATAACATGTGGTTGCTGGAACGCTGCTTTCATACGATCCGTGCGTGCTGGGACACTGTTGTCACACATGTGGGTGATGGAACGCTGTTGTCACGCGACCCATGGGTGCTGAATCACTGTTGTCAAATTTAAAATAATCACTCATGCGGTTTCTATAAACAATAGTCAACATAGCCACTTCTATATATGATGATCATCACTAACTCCTACCACTAGACCTGAGGATTAGCCTGCCTCAGTGGGCCGTGATGAACGTTGTAGTGAGGATGTGGTACGGCAGGAGGTGCGGCCTGCTATCACTACCCCACTCCACCACACACACACACTCTCCCTCACTCCCTCGCACTTACCACATTTTGAAGGCCACGTACTGCGGACGTTGGTCGTGCTCAGGTTGTAGGGAAGGACCACTCACTGAACCCTGGTGGCGCTCCCCGCTCAAAATACACTTTAATGGCGCCACCCTCCCTTGTTGGCACCAGGCAGCCGTATGGCGTCTATGTGATCGCTGATTCTACGTTATGACGCCAGTTATATAACATGGGACTTGTATTTGACTTGCGGACCTCGACTTCGTCTTGGGGAAGGAGTCGGTAGTGACGATCAAGGCGAGGTGAGAGAGTTAAGGTGACTTTCATGTAAAGTTAATACCGAGTGGATATTTACGTTGAGACAGAGGGGTAATGCTAATGGGTACGATGACAGAAGGAAATTTAGCTGACATTCCAAACACTTTTCATCTGCACCTGATCCCTCAAAATATGTCGCCCAGAGATATGGGTTCCAATGCTTGAATATTATTTAGGGCTTTTACCTTACTTCAATGTTTTGTTTTGTTAATAGAAATATATTTTACATCAGCATCTTCATAGTCATGGTTTTGGAATGTTCTTTAATCTGAGGTTTACTGAAACAGCAAACTTTTTCATTAACTTCAGATGTTATTTTCAGGCAGTTATAGCCTGAAATCTTTAATGGATTATCGGGTGGAAGATATTGGCTGTTATGCGTCGACAATACAGGAAACTAACAGAGGCAGGCTGTCTGTGCCACCAACGATGTTGAATTCGGAGACCAATGGGGCGTACTGCATTCTCCTTGTCTTCAACATGACGTGCTACAATTATTACTTTGTCTTCAACATGATGTGCTACAATTATTACTTTGTCTTCAACATGACGTGCTACAATTATTACTTTGTCTTCAACATGACGTGCTACAAATATTACTTTGTCTTCAACATGACGTGTTACAATCATTGCCTTGTCTTCAACATGACGTGTTACAATCATTACCTTGTCTTCAACATGACGTGCTACAATATTTTTCTAATGTTGAAGACTCCAGTCAAAGACAAATGTCCACATCAAGGCCGGGCCTGAATTGAAATATAGAAAGAATTGTGCAACGGGAAAAGAAACGAGAAGGGAAAGTATTTATGAATTTTTGAGAAAGTGAGAGGCTTGTCTTTTGAAATGTGCTAGGTATTAGTTACTGGGAAAGACATAAGTAGGTAGAGATTTTCAGAGCTTCGACGCGTCGGAAGAGAAGTAGGTATCAAAACGGTCCACCTTTGAGTTGCCGATGGACACACAATAATCATTTAACGCAGCAGCTTGCCGAGTATTGCGTAGTCTAGCTAATGGTTGGGGCACGCAGGCAGCCAGCTCTCGGGAGCAAAAACCAAAGTAATTCTTACAAAAGAAGGAAAGTAAACTACCATTGCGGCAAAGGGCAAGGGACTCAAATATGGAAGTTAGCCTGGGACATTTTGTAAGTCGGACCGCTTTCGACTCAAATCTGTCAAGTAAGGATGCAGAGCTAGAACCACCCCAGATGTGAGAGCAGTACTACATACAAGGACGAATCAATTCCTTGTATAAACGGAGCAGCTGTTCAGAAGAGACGTTTCGACATCTAAATAGGACACCAAGTTTCTTAGAGGCAGACTTAGCTATTCCTGTAATGTGGGGTTTCAAGGAAGATCAGAGGTTACGGTTATAGCAAGTATACTCATTGAGAAACGGTGGAATTACAGAACCGTCAAAGGAGAGACTAGAGTTGTGAGGAGTCTTCGATAGAGAGATTGGTAGATTTTATGTCTTGGTGGCATTAAACTTAACCAGCTTTTGTCTACCCCACTGAAATACCCTGTCCAAGGAAGTTGTGTCAGGACGAGATTCAGATCGAGTGAGAGAAGAGGGAGAAGAATTGAAGAATGTGGATGAATGCAGTGTTGAGTAGCCGGCGTATGAGTGCATTGGATTATTTATGGAAAGGAAGTCGTTTAAAAAAGAGAAAGAAGTGTAGGGGACAGGGCAGAACCTTGAGGGACACCGCCGTTGATGGAGAAAAGTGGGGCGGCTGATCCATCAACAACCACACAGATAGATCGGCCGGAGAGGAAGCTAGGTATGAAGGAGCAAAGTGAGGGAGGGAAGCCAAGAGCTTAGAGATGAGACCCCGATACCACACGCTGTCAAAAGCCTTAGATATGTCAAGGGCAACTACATATGACTCCCCAAAATACTTCAGGGATGATGACCAGACATGAGTAAGATGGTCAAGACGGTCACCCATCTTAGGAATGGGATGTACCAACTCATGCTTCCAAGAAGGAAAAGTTTTGTTTTTTAAACACAAACGGAACAGACGAGCAAGCACAGGTGTAAGTTCAGAGGCAGACTCTTTCAGTACGAGGGGATGGATGCCATCAGGACCTTGCTTGCGTTCAGAGAAAAAAAAGCGCATTTTGGACAGTCCTAAAAGAGATTACGGGAAGAGGCAAAGGATTAGTAAGAGCCAAGCATCAGGGGGTGAACGAATGTTAGAGTCATCCCAGGAGGAGTTAGAGGAGAAAGGGAAGCAAACAGAGATGCTTCGTCTGGGGGAGCGACAGCAGTGGTACTGTCAGATTGGAAAAGAGAGGGAAAGGTAGAGCGACAGAAGTTGCTAGAGATGCTCTTAGCTAAAGACCAGGAAGACCTCCCTGTGGATGACGAGGAGAGGTTATTCCTCGGAATACAGGAAGACCGCCTCACGGATAACGTGTTGCAGCGATTACGGGCATTGATAAATGCTGAGGAAGAAGTTTTCCCAAGCCCGATATGCCTCATCCCTTGCCTGAACGGCCTCAGAACAGGAACGGTTGAACCATGGACTGGATGAAGAAGTCGTTTTGGAGGATTAAGAGATAAATGCTTCCATTCCCGCAAGAATAACCTCTGTTGTGCGTTCAATGGAGACAGAAGCATCATTCACTACACAAGAAAAATTTATTTTCTCAAGGAAAGTCATCAAAGAAGTTACGTAAGTCATTCCAGTCAGCTGTGTTCAGGTGCCAGTATTTACATTTCGAAGCCCCATATATCTTTTACATCTTCATTTATCACTGAATCAAACTCAAGCATTACATGGACGCATCTCTAATCAGTGTATTATATATGATAGTCACACTTTCCATACTACTTTGTGTGACGATAAGGTTCCTCTGATCTTTGTGTCTTCATTGCCATATTGGAACGATAAGTTTCCTCGTGTACGTTCCAGTGGCATGCGTCTCCTTGACGCTCCGTCTTCATTAGTATCCATGATCCTCCTCTCTCTCTCCTTGTAACCTCAGCATCTCTGAGAAGTTCATGATCTACAGCTGAACATCCCATCCTGATTGTTCTTTCATTGTTATATCTGTTCCACTTTGCACTTCTTCCCTACAGTTACACTTCCCATCATAATGGTTGAGCGAACCATCTTTCAATGTTTAATGAAACTTAAGGAAGTCTCATTACGAAGGCCGATCCGACACACGTGTCTTGTGTATCTCTTGTTGCTGTGAACTGCCCTTCTGGACACAACAAGTAAGATCTCATTCTCCACAGTTCCAGGTACATCTTCCTTGATACGATATTTGAATTTGTATACATTACTTTCCATGAGCCATTATCATAACATGCCTGACGTCTGTGGTACAGCTGTGTCACCCATTCCTTTATTTCCCATCTCACTGTTTCCTTTGTTTCTCTCTCTCTTACCTTGGTCTATCACCTCTGACGAAACCCTTGTCTCTTGTTCCATTGCTCATACCTCTTAATTGCATGACTCCAGATCGAATGTAACCATGACTGGTCTTCCTCTTACGTATATCCGTCAATTCCCATTTCTTCCATCAGAGGAACTGTGCCTGGCACGCCTGGAGCCTCTACGAGTCTCTAACTCAGTACTTCCTCCTGCTGAGTCAAAACCCTTACTGCTCTGTCTGGAATATGGCAATCAGTATATCTTCCTTCTCCAACCCTTCCTTCTCTGTCTGGAATATGGTCTGCTTCCAGTCCATAAATCAGTGAATTACGTCCATTGCCCTTCTTAACTGATCTTGATTTTAGCATCACACACTTGTCTGCTACATCCCCTAGTATTGATGTGTCATCCTCAGTGTCTCTCATTTTCACTAAAATATACTTTCATGGTGGACCACAAACCCCTGATTCATGTGTCTCCAGCTGTGTATCTTATTCCCTCTACAGCTTCGCTTGATCCGCTGTCTTCCTGTCAGTGTCGGTGTGTTATGGGCGTTTACATTAGGTCCATCGGCTTCTAGGACGCCCTGTAAAGACCTCATTGAACATTTGTGTTTCTCAATCATTGCAACTTCTTTCCTCTGGTTAAGATCTAATTTTGACTCAAAAATCAAATGCAGAAAATCAAGTTCACTGTGTGTGCGTGGTTGATAACAGATAGCCTAGCCAGTGTGTGTGTGTGTGTGTGTGTGTGTGTGTGTGTGTGTGTGTATGTGTGTGTGTGTGTGTGAGTGGTTGATAA
>JAUTXX010528810.1:0-11093 GCA_032273605.1 Panulirus laevicauda | reverse complement strand
GTCTGGTCCTGGTGTGTGTGTGTGTGTGTGTGTGTTTATGTTTAAGGTTAAAGCATGATATTTCATCTTAAACCCGCCCATCACGACCAGAGGTCATGTTATCCTACCTTATTCCTATGATGATTCATCCAGCTTAAAATTTCTTTCTCATTCGTAGTAGCAGAGGGAGGGACGGAGATTCCAATCACCATATTGACATTCCTTGGCTCACTGACATATGTATTCTAACCCCATATTTCGTAGTTCATTTGGGTAGGTGCAGATGAACATCAGTAATAGAAATTAATTAACTAAATACAACCTTTAAATATACTGAAATTTATTCATGATTAATAGTTACAATACTACTGACTCATTCCATTGCATGATGCCTTGATCACTGATAGTGTATATTCTAGATATAGCATTCCACTTACTATACCAGTGTGTTGAGTCTCATGTATTGGACAGATGGAAAGTAAGATGAAAAGCCAAATATGGTTATAACCAACCCGACAAAAATGAAGATCAACAAATAATGGTGTCAAACCAAGCATCAATATAACCTATCATTATTTTGCCTCTATGATGCTCGTCATCTGTTGTTTCTTTCTATTTCAAATCTTTTCTTTCAGCAATTTCAGAGATATCTTGATAATTTCATTGAAAAAAAATAATCTTAATCGTAAATTATCACATAGGTACATTCATATTTGACCAATTACACTAATCTACAGTAAATGGCCACATAGTTACCAAAGCCATATATGCAAAAAATCAAAAACACATCCTTGAAAAGAATGTAAATCATCCTTCCTTAAACTGATAAGAACTCGTGACAACTACATGTAGAATTTGCTAAGCTCATTTGAAACTCCAAAAGTTCTGGAAAAAAAGTAAAATTATACTCCATAAATAAAGTTGAATGACGTCACCTCTACATATCCATGTCAGGTTTCACGCTGATCCAGAGGACTGTTTTTGAATGAGGTCAAGCACTGATGGTCAGTGATTATATGACAGAACATGGCAATAAAATAAAAAAGTTTGAGAATGGATGTGAGTGGAAAACAGAAATCAAGTATGAAAAAATAGATAAATAAATACCAATAATCATTATACAGTAATAATAATCATAAGTATGTACATGGTTGCACACATGTAAATCAAGAATAAACGCAAAAAATTACATAAATAATATAAGAATATGTTCTATGTCATTCCAGACAATGAATTTTGAAAGTCAATTGTTGATATGGGACCTATGCTATGAAGGCTGTAGTCTATAGTAACAGGATAGTTAACTCTGCTGATATCAACATTTGTTGAAAAAATAAAAAGTAAATATATCTAATATTTACAATGACCCAATGCACTGCTGTCTTCTCCCAAATTTACAATCTGAATTACTAAGTCAATGCATTCTACTCATCAACATTCTGATTTTAACTGAAATGGTCTTCCATGGAATACTTATATCACCTTCATTGCTGCATAGTTACAGGGAATGAAAATAATAAGGGTGAAAATATCGTTTAAGAAATATCAAAAACATTCGTTTTATCACTCTGATGCAGCGATGATAAGGCTCTCATTACCCAAACACTTTTGTAGATAGACTGATGACAACACAATGTCATGGGCTTTGAGAGTTCACAAAAAATCCATGCATCAGTCGTTTTTAATGAATGTTCAAATGACACGCACGATGTTTCCCACACTCTTTTTAAGGAGTCTGCAGGCGTGCGTGGTGGTTTGGAGCCTGACCAAAGGTCCTCAAACAGTATCCATTGTCCTCTGCCAACCCTGATGAATAGTTATCATTCTCTCTCTTTCTCTCTCTCTCTCTTAGCATTCAATGTGTAGTTACATAATACAACTGAATGATCACTTTACTATTAACAAATGTATATTTATGATCTATGACTGAACTTAAAGTCAAAAATTATAAGACTGTAAACACTTACAGGTGGGTGAGTGACATCAGCAGCCACTCAATTCACCTTAAGTTTACAAGCAGGAATCTCTGCTGCGTTCACTGAAGTGTTAAGTTCCAAGGCCAAAGGTGAAAGTATCTTCAAGTTATAAGCCATAATAAGTTCCAGGTTAAATCTTTTTATAAGGGCAAAATCCAAATTGGAGGTTTGGGTCTTATGGCAATTAATTCTTCAAATGCTGAGAAACAATTGTATAAAGAATACAATCTGATACACTTCACTTAACCCACATGGGTGTGGTCAACTTCATATATGAACACTGGATGAATGGATGGACTGATGGAAGCCAATGATGGCAATGACAGTTAAAGGTATCCCTCATTGTCTGCCATGCTTTGCAGGCAACAAATGAAAGCAAAGTTCTTTGGAGTTGGCCTTTGAGCAAAAGACATGGGCATGCTGTCCCACTAGCCCTTTTTAAGTCCTTATATTTGACAAAATAAGCTATATATGCAACAGTGTAACATTAGTTTTTACAAAGAAGGCACTTGGGTCATTTGAATTTTGGTGATTTTTGCTCACTAAACACTGATTCATACTTCTTATTTAGTATTTCAATCATGTTTCTACTATCCTTCACATATGTGCACTCTATGTCTAGTGCACCAATGAGGTCCTTGATTTCAACTTTATATATAAAAGAAATATTTTGGATTTTTCTTTCACAGGTGCTTAACTAGCTCCTTGTTCTTTTCCCTGAGATTCAAAGAAAAGCAGGCTTATTTTTCTTTGAGGAATGTATTGCAGCTTTCTGAGAAGGCATGTAGCCCATTCATCTCCTAAAAAGGAAATACAACACAAATTCTGTGCAGGGTATTTAGCATTTATGCCTGAAGTGCTTTTAAAGTAAATAATTCTATCACTCTTCTGGAGTTCATAGACTCAAGTGATTTTAACTTTACCTCAGACATATACTTAATGCTACAATTAAGTGTGCTTCATTACCCTATGCACTAGGTGTTGATAGTGTAATAACTAAACTTCTTTGTAAGCTATAATCTGAACACAGTGTTTTTGTCAAGATGGTGACATCACATAATCAACAATATTTGTAGGAAGCTGTAAACCAAGATAAGTTTCACAATTCTTTAGGTGCTAGTAAACAGCTGCACAAAGTTTCTAGGTAAAAAGCTGAATTTTCTTCAAGCTACAAGGTAGGCTATGTTATAAATGAAAACTTTTTCTAGGGTAACATCAAAACTAGATATGTCTCATGACATTCAGTTCCTTAGATGCTGGGAACAACTATTTAGAGTGTCTAATTTCACTTTATCATGTAATGACCAAGGTTATAATGAAAGTCTGAGCGTGACTCCCAAAGAAACATAAATGATAACAAAAAAGCAATCCCTAAGTGTCTATCATGATTCACAGGCAACACAATAAAAACCTTTAACTAACTTTTACATCCATCTTCCAATAACATATACTGCTAGAGAAGTTCCAAATTTTTTCCACTCTCATGAAAAGCATTATTCAGATCAATAAAGTTAGTATTCTTCCTTTTACAACACTTCTCTAAAAAATTTACAAAGGGAAGATGTTATTCACATATATTGAAATGACATCCAATTACAAACCCTCAACATATTCTCTTACTCTACCACTATAGCAACAATAATTTCACATAAGAGAGATATCAATGTCCTGCATTTGAAGACTTCAAACCACAATCATTTATAAGCAAACATTCTTTACATTTTGGCTTTACAACATGAGTGCAGCAATATATCAGAACAGTGGTATAAAGTACTACAAAATGATAAATATATGTAATCAGTCACAACAAATAATCAAACTGCTACTTTTTCATGTTGATTTACTGGAAACAAAACATATATATCATCTAATAAATAATCATCTAATTAACTCATATGGTCTCACACAGACATAAAAAGAGAAGCTTAGGAATGACACCACATTATCTAAATTTCAAGAGAAGTTGAATGAGAAACAGGGATAGCAGGGAAATGGTACAAGATGAGGATGAGGTAATGTGGATGCACTCGAAGAGCCTAAAATTGCACGACTGAGTGATTCCCTCCTTCTTTTTCTTTCATACTATTCACCATTTCCCGCGACAGCGAGGTAGCGTTAAGAACAGAGGACAGGGCCTTTAAGGGAATATCCTTACTTGGCCCCCTTCTCTGTTCCTTCTTTTGGAAAAAAGAAGGAATACGTGGGAAGTATTCTTTCTCCCCTATCCCCAGGGATAGGGGAGAAATATAAAGACATATTCAACAATCCTTCAAATTACTCACTCCCAATCCTCTTCACCTCAACACTGCCTGTTACCACTTGCCCATTTTCCCCTTTCAGTGATATGTACCCATGAGTTCTCTTGTATTTCTTACACTATTAACCTCCCAAAACATCTTATTCTATCTAAAGTTTGCTGGTACTCACTCACCCAAACTCTAATTTGCCCTCTTGACCTCATGCTACTTTCTTTTGTACATCAGGTCACCCCTCAAACTTCTTTCTTTCAGAGTGGGCAAATGTACAACCTTTAGCTTTTCCTTGTAACTTAGCTCTCTTAATTTTAGTACAAGCTTTATTGTCCTCCTCTGGACCTTCTCGGTAAGTTCTTTGTACTTTAGGTACAGTGACCAAACCTGAGAAGCAAATGCTAATGTTGGCCTTATGAAGCACATGAACAGCATGCTAAGCATATCCTTATCCATGTATTTGAAAGTTTTTATGACATTTGCCAGAAGACAGTCTGTCTCCTTTAAAATTCTCCTAATTCGGCACTCTGGCAACACATTAGGGATGATGTTGACTCCCAAGTCACAAACAGAATCCTGAAGCTTATTTCCTGCTGGATAATAGTCATATTTGGGCCTTTTTTAACTTTATGCCATGTATCAGATCAACTGTGTAGACTGTTTAGGTCTGCTTGTAAGCTGATGCAATCCTCTGTGCTTTTCATTTTCCTCATGACTTTTTCATCATCTGCAACCACATTCAGGAAGGAGTCCACACCTTTAGGGCAAATGAATAGTAATAACTGGGTATAAATGGGGGACATGGGTTACTCAATGATGTGAATGAAAATGGTGAACAGCTGAAAAAAGACTGGTAATTGGGAATTTTTGGTAAAAAGAGGGACATACGTAAGTATATGTTGAGAAGGAAAAATGGTGAGCGGGCATTTTTGGGTTACATACTAATTGATAAGCATGCAAAATGTAAAAATCTTGAATATGAGTGTGCTGAGAACGGTAGGTGAGGGGATGTATGAACATTACCTGGTGGAGGAAAGGGAGGGAGTATTGGTGGTGACGGAGAGTGTTGTGGCTGGGAAGGGGTGGAGGTAGAGGAAGGTATGGTGGCCATGGAAGGAGGGAGGGGGTGATGGCCATGAGGGAAGGTGTGGCAGCCAGAAAGGGATGGAGTGGTGGTGGTGGGGAAGTGTGTGTTGGCAAGGGTGGGAGGGCATGGAGGTGATGAGGGAGGGTATGGCCCTCAGCAGGAGTGAGCAGTAAGTCCAAAACTGGAAGGCTAATCCATATGGTCCATGCTGAAAACGCATAGTATTAAAACAAATGCTGCACTCACCATCGTGTAGGACAACTGTAAAGTTCCATCTGGTATCCAAACTTAACCTTGCTTGCAAACAACACCAATGTCTCCTAAATGGTCTTTACTGTGAACCATGAGGGTCAAACTGACAGGCTTGAAGCATCTAATGAACACATGATGTTTCTCTCAGACTAACCTAGGGATGAAAAACTACAGAAGTCATGGAATGATTAACATCCATATCTTGTAAAGCACTGCCTTAAGTTGGGCTTCCAGTTACATTGTTTCACTATACTGGGCCCAAGCAACCTTATGTGCATAGGCACCATAATCCTCTACAAGTCAGTTCAATCATCCTCATCACTGAAACAAAGGCCATGTTGTTACTGCAACTGCTGCAATGAGGCAGATAAGCTTGGGAAACATGAGAATGGAAAGGGTGATAAGCTTTTTCATGTGAATAACAAACAAAACCTTGAAAGTTTACGAAGCTTGTAAAGCTCTAGGTACTTAAATATTCTGAAAAAACCACAAAGCTCATGAGCACATCTTTCATGAATACTCAGAAGGCTTCTCTCTAAATTTCCAACATTTAAAATGAAAAAAATCACAATGAACCACGCACAACCAATGCCAGATGACATTTGCTGAATTAGGAACAACACCAAATTAGTTCTTCATGACCAACATGTTGACTAACTGAGGAAGAGATCTGCCTACAGATCCAAATGGTTTCTCACCTGCAGCTAGGTAAGCTACCACCTGCACAAAAAAAAGGATGTTTATAAAATAGTTATTAAAGTTACTTAGGACTGGCTGGTGATATGTAGTCAACTTTGCTTGTGATTGGGAAGGTATCATTTGTCACTCATTTAATGAGGATATGACCACATTTCAAATTGGTCTGACTTCCAGTCTGAGATGGTCCATAGTGCCTATTACTTAAGACAGGTTATGTTTTGTATCTTTTTATGAGTGTTCTCCATGACATACAATAATGAATAAAAAACATTCTTGATATCTAAATTCTTTAACACATATATCAAGCACATGAAGTGGATACAGCATGTTCCTCAAATGCATAAAAATATCATAGTCATAACATATACTCAAACATTTCTCTACACTTGCTCCCCATCTGCTTATTTGAAAAAAAGCTATACATATAAATGATGTCTGTTATACAATAATCACAGTCACTAGAGACAAGCCTCGAATTAAGAACGCACCACCCTGCTTTTAGAAGAAAAACAGGAAATATTTTCTCAGTGCAACAAACATTAACAAATACCTGATTTCATTGTTGATAGCATCCAACTGTTCTTGTAACATCAATGCCAGAGTCTGAGCATCCGTGTGATGTGATGGAGACCGCATTTCCATGAGTGAGAATATTGATTCATTATCTTCTTCTTCACCATCAGAAAGTTCTCCACCTTCTCCAGTGAATGGCTGTTGGATGTGACCACCACTTAACTCCCAACTTCCACCAGCCTGAAGACATTTACAACTGTTAATATCACAGTTCAAACTATCTCTTGAGCCCAGTGCGATGTTTCCTATACTGCCTATATAGTGGAACATATGTGACACTATCCAAATATCATATTTACCATACATATCCGAGAATTCAGTAGGTAAAGACACATTCATAAAAATTACTCACACCAGGATATGCACGACAAGCCTACATGGCAAACTTGTAATTATGACAATGACTTTTTTTCATCCATATTCCCCATTTCCAGCATTAGCAAGGTAGTTTTCAGAACAGGTAACTTACCCATAGAGGGAAAAACTGACACATATATGGATGCAAAAACCAAAGGGGGGAAGAACTATGGGTTTCAAATCTTAACTCTGAGATAAAGTAAAATATTATGTAATGCTTAATGTACCTGAAAAGAATTATGATGCTACAGCCAGATTAAAAATTCATGAAAACTTAAAGAGTAAAAGAAGAAACAAGGAAGAAACGGAACATCTGATACACTGAAAACTAACACTCTAACAAATGTCTTAGGGGTTAGCATTCCTGATTCCTGACTATGATGCATTCACTGCCCACCAAGTGTCAAACGCATTGGTTCAAATTCTTATTATGGCTTTCGGTCCACAGTCAACCCAGCCGTTCATCCACCTGTAGGGTTTCGCTGACAAAATGGGTACCTGGCTCAGGATATGGTATAAGTATATATAGCCTTAATGGGATGGCCTTGATTAGGGCCTCAGCTGCCTGTAACATCTCAGCTAACATTAAGAAAAACAGACGTACAAAACACAAATGAAATAAATTTCTAAAACTTATGCCATCAAAAAATTCCAAACTTTTATTGAGGCATGTTGTGAGGAACAACCTAATTACCAAGCAGTGTATGGTTGATCAAAACTACAGGATAAAATGACTCCTGAACACCAGTTTCTCACTTGAATCAGCCACCAGTGCTGCATCATCGGCAAACAACTGACACTTCACAGGGCCTCTCATCCCCAACAAGCTGCATACTCGCCACTCCCTCCAAAACTCTTGCATTTACCTTCCTAACCACAACATCCATAAACAAATTAAACAAACAAATGGGAATATCACACACTCCTGCTGCAAGACCATCCTTCACTGGGAA
The DNA here is from genome assembly GCA_032273605.1 of Panulirus laevicauda. Lineage (NCBI taxonomy): Eukaryota > Metazoa > Arthropoda > Malacostraca > Decapoda > Palinuridae > Panulirus > Panulirus laevicauda. The sequence continues at coordinate 2,968 of JAUTXX010528810.1, read as the reverse complement.
CTAATCACTCTCCTCTCTTCCAACTCATAAACATGCCTTACATCCTTGATAAAAACTTTTCATTGCTTTTAGCAGCATACCTCCCACACCATATACTCTTAAGACCTTCCACAATGCATCTCTATCAACCCTACAATATGCCTTCTCCAGATCCATAAATGCCACACACAAATCCATCAGTTTTCTAAGTATTTCTCACACACATTCTTCAAAGCAAACACCTGATCCACACATACTCTACCACTGCTAAAGCCACACATCCTTTACCACTTCTGAAATCTCACTGCTCCTCCCTAATCCGATGCTCTGTACATGCCTTCATCCTCTCAATCAATACCCTTCCATACAATTTTCCAGGAATACTAAACAAAATTATGCCTCTGTAGTTTGAGCACTCACCTTTATCCCTTTTACCTTAGTACAATGACACTATACATAAATTCTGCCAATTCTCAGGTGCTTCACCATGATCCATATATACAATGAATATCCTTACCAACCGACCAACAGCACAGTCAACCCCTCTCTTAATAAATTCAACTGCAATACCATCCAAACCCGCCACCTTTCCGGATTTCATCTTCCGCAAGGTTTTCACCACCTCTTCTCTTTTCACCAAACCACTCTCCCTGGCTCTCTCACTTTGCACACCACACAGACCAAAACACCCTACATCTAATACTCTATCATCAAACACATTCAACAAACCTTCAAAATACTCATCCCATTTCCTCCTCACTTCACCAAAACCTATTATCACTTCCCCACCCCCCATCACCCATGTTCCCATTTGTTCTCTTGTCTTACACACATTATATACCTCCTTCCAAACATTTTTCTAGTCTCACTAAAGTTTAATGATACTCTCTCATCCCAATTCTCATTTGCCCTCTTTTTCAACCCTTGGGTTCTGAAGGCAATAATGACACCTAAAAATGTGGACTCTAAAGATGTGTTTTTTCTATTTTACAATACGCATGTAAAATGAAAGAGAAATTGGAATAAGCAAGCTCTAAAATATGGTAAGGAGTTTTTAAACTGAAAGAGCAAAGTGTGGATGTGTAAGGAGTTTTTGAACTGAAAGAGCAAAGTGTGGATGTGTTAGGAGTTTTTAAACTGAAAGAAAAAATTGTGTGGATGTGGATAAAAGAACATAAAATCACCTTAATTTTAGTACCTTTACCTTAGGCATCTGGGACCTAATGATATGCTACCTGTGCAAATAATAAACTGAGTCAAAATGACTTGTTTATGAAGAGTAAGACTCTGGGGCCATTTAACACGCAGCAAAAAGTAGGAATATGTTTCCTACCATCAGTTAGAAATATCAAGCTAAGCTCAATATTTTTCACCTGGGCATTGTCTTCATCAAGTGCAGGTGGCCTCTTCTGTGTGGGAGGGGCTGAAGGTGGATGGCGGGGTAAGGATCTGGAGTCGAAGCTAGGGTGAGAAGTGCTGCGGACAAAGTCCCCTCCAGTCGGTGATACAGACCTAAACAATACAAAAGACATACAAAGGTTACCTTTTATGCATTTTTGGGATGCATTGCTAATTCTTTTCATCCCAAAGCACTTGGGTAAACCAATGGTCAATAAGCATGAATAAAGCATATGACTGTGAAAAGGATATGGCCAAAGATGGGTTAAAAAAATTTTGTATGTCTTACACAACATACTTGATCTACATTCTATTTTGTAGCATTACACACACATATGAGTGCTATGGTGAAAATTAAATGCATTAACAACATAAGACAGGTTCAACTCCAAGCCAGGTAGAATTTGCAGGGTATTACACACGAATGTATGCACAAAGATGGTCAGTCATATCATTACCTAAGGTAAAGCTGAGATTATGCACCCTTAAAAAAGTTGAGAGATAGCTTAAAGGATGACAATTACATATTTTTGTGACATTAGCAAACCAAGAGGATTAACTGCACCCTGTTACTGTAAAGATGCATTGGTTTCCTACCTCAGCAAGGCAGTGCTAAGAAAAGATGAAGTCTCATTTGCTCACATCTACTCTCTAGCTGTCAAGCAAAAGGCACCAGAACTTGAGCCATCAGCTAAGCCCCAAAGACCATTCTGTGGTTTACTGTGACCACTTCATATGCCATGGTTCAGCTCATTGACAGAACACAGTCCCCCGTGTACCACATCACTCCAATTCACTATCCTAGGCATGCCTCTCAACATCCTGAATGTTTATGCTGCACTACCTCAAGGCCTTTTTCACTCTCTCTATATCCTTGGTCTTCTCCTCAGAAAGAGAAACAATATCATTCGACACGTAAGACATGCAGTGAGCATTTCATACTATCCTTCCACTATGGCAAAATCTCATCACTGATACACATAGATAGATACTACCACTTGCTTCATTCAATTCTGAACCACGAATCCTCTTAGTTTTCCTTGCCTATCTTCTTCATATATCCTCACCATTTTAGCACACCCTGATTAGTTCTCTCAATCAAGCTAAGCTTACTTACACACCTTACTCTCAAACTATCATTCTGAACATGATTAACCCACCTAACAGTTCTAGAATCTTAAACGATGGGATACATCTGAAGAGACACACCCAGGACAGAGGAAAAGATCCTTTGCATTTCATGTCTCTGTTACATAGAATAGATAGAAATACCCTAAAAGGAATACTGAATTGACTGGGGAGGGCTCTAGCCAGTGTCATGAATACTCCTTATTCATGTAAGAATATGATGATAATGGGTGTCCTCTTGCTGTGATCTCTTTCTACATATGCCTATGCACAATATGTATTTTACGATCTTTCCATCTACAATTTCATAAATCCCATATGTATCACTTGCATATTTTTTCTTCACACAGACCTTTATATATTATTTACATTATTTACATATCTACATATCACGTACATGCAAAACATTATTTACAAGAACATTGTCATTATTATTATTACTATTATCATTACTATCATTATT
>JAUTXX010528799.1:0-11093 GCA_032273605.1 Panulirus laevicauda | reverse complement strand
CCCTTTCATTACTTACTCGATCAAAGCACCTCATACCACAAATTATCCTCAAACATTTCATATTCAACAGATTCACCGGAGACATAGCCTATGCCTCGCATCCACATAATATTGTTGGTACTACTATACCTTCAAGCATGCCCATTTATGGCCTCCCAGATAATGTTCTTTCCTTTCACACATTCTTCCCTCACTCCCAGAACCTTCGCCTCCTGATATTGTTGATGATGTAGTGACGATGAAGGTGTGGTGAAGATAGTCTCTGACCTGACCCATGGTGTCAACATTTCAGTGTGGATATGTTCGACGAGGAGGAAGAAGTGATAATACTTTTGTCTGAGGTGAAATATCGGCGAGTTTCTCGAGTGTAAATCCAATTGTTTATCGTGGGTGGAGTGTGACTGCGTTTGGATCATGTCTCCCACCAAGTGGACATGCCAATGGGCGATGGTGCGGAGGGAGAAATAGGAGTGCTTGTTCGCTGTGTGGGCAGTCTTGATGGGGAGATCCTTCACTCTACCTCAAGCAGGGGCTTGGCACCTTATTGGCTGAATTCTCACAGTCAGGGGTCTCATCTGTGGGCGTATACTCCCGGGGGGGATTGTTGGCAAAGCAGGTGCAGTGTGTATAAAATTTTATGTCCCCAGACGAGATTGATGGAGGAGGAGGGAGGGAGGGAGTTGATAGAGGAACAGGATGATATCTTGAGGTCTAGTATATTTGCTTGTCATACAGCATCGGCCTATAAATCACAGTGATTGTCATTGTCTAAAAGCAATCTCAGTTAATCCGGCTTCAGAATCAAGACTTGGGTTGGTCATTATTACAAACAGCTTCGGAGGAATGTAGCGATCTGTTGCTACCTGCATTCCATTGTATGCGCTGTTTGTATTCCCTATCAGCAGTAAATTGTCATCACCTTACTAACGTTAATCTGGTTCATGAAGGCCTCCCTGATCCTTCAATAGTAACAGACTCAGGGGATATATGACAAAGAGTTGAAGTATAATCTATAATCAAAGAATCAAGGACGACTTTCTCATAGACCATATACATAGCGGTACGTAGTCGTAAAATACCTGAAACATTTGTGGAAGATTTCTCGAGTGGTTGGTTGTAACTGACTCTGATGGCCGTAATGAACTCTAGCAACTGAGAGAGCCTGAAACCCAAATAACCAACCAATCATGCCTGCTTTCGTGAACAAGCAAAGCACCCAAGTTATATTACTGACGCGATTGAGTCATTACGTTATGTTTAAGGGATGCAACCATAGGATTCGTACTTTATCTAATGCCATGTATGAGGTTATAGAACCTCATTCGTCTGTAGTATACACAGTTTCACTGAATTTCACCCAACGAGTGTTTTCCTATGGTGTATACATCGCTTCCTCTTACAGTGGGATTGCCAGCTGAGCCATGCGGAGGGTAACACCCAGGATAAATTGCCTTATTACTACTCTTCCAGCGGCTACGTGATCACGACTCCGAGGCGGTGGATAGCAGACTCACCAGCCCAGGTGTGCGTCTTCGTGACCAATCCGGAATCCCCGAGGGGTTACCTGACAGTGTCTGTGATCTCCACGGACAGGCAGGGCGATGAGGCGAAAAATGTGACCGTCGTCCCCAGCACCACCATGAAGATCCCACCAGGTCAGTAAACTCAGCAGGTACGTTCCACACTCCACTATCAACGGCTTCAAAAAAAAAAGAATAGAAGCCAATTGATTTTCATTCCAGACTCCGACAACTCCACAGTTCCAGAGAGCCGTTTAGAAATCATCTAATTTCACCATCAACATTCCACCCGGTCATTTTGAAGCGCACACAACATGGGGTGTTTCGTAGTGTATCTATACGCAGCTGGCACAATGCCCGGGTTGCAGCAGCTCTCGTGGTAGCCTACGGACATGTTGGGTTGCGAGGTAGTCATAAGGTCAGGTCTTGAGAACCTTAGGGAGAGGTAGGTCTGAGGCTCGACTCGTCGTCGACTGGCACCATCAACTCTTCTTCTTCTTTCTCTCATATTCTAAGTTTCCTTCTCTTATTCTTATACTTGCTCTGATTCTCCCCTTCTTCTATTCTTTTCATTGAGTTACAGCTACTGTGTCTCTATTTTTTTTTGTTTCACTTCATTCATTATCATTATCATCACCCTCTTTCTTCCCATGAACTCAGCTTCAATTCCAGCGTCGCTCTCGAAATGCATAGTATTCGAATAGTTATTTTCCTATTCGGGGCGATCTTAGCCTAGAGGTAGCGCTCCCGCCTGCTGTACAGGGGTCCCGGGTTCGATCCTGGCACTTGGAGGTTTGTATGATATATGTATATATATATATATATATACATATGATCTTGTGGTGCTGGCTGATTTTTTTGTTTCTTTCTTCAACTCGCAGGAAAGTTCCAGTTTTGCTTTCAAGTATCAGTACCCAACACGACATACCGCTCCGGCCGGCTGCACGTGTTCGGCACCGTGGATCGTACCCGAATTGACCGTATCGAGTCACTCAGCATGAAGGTATACACCAGGACCACCTTCCTCCAGACAGACAAGTACCTGTACCAGCCTGGCCAGAATGTGAAGTTCAGGATCCTCACTCTGACCGGGTACGATGCACGGGTCTCCACCAAAGGGGTGAGTCTTGGGAGCAGATGATAACACTTTGTGTAAAATGATGTACCTTGATTTAAGGGAAACTTTTTGAAACTAGTTAGTTCGACTTAACAAATCCTCAGGAGTTATTTGGTGAACTGAATAGACGAGGAAACATCGGAGAAGATAATACAATAGTTTTGCAGAGAAGTTTGGATTATAGAGGCATAAAAATGCAGATTAATGCGTATCCCACACCAAGTCATACATTAAATCATTTGGTACTTCCAACTAAATTGGTAAAAACTTGTCTTACTTAAAAGAGAAGTACTGAATTATTAAGGAGGGGTGCTTGTTTGAAATGAGGTGATGGGTTATTTATGTAGATAGATTAACTACTTGTGGTTGGAGAAGGTAATTTGTAGATCAGCGGTAACATTTCTAATGATTTATCTCTCATTTGGTTAATGCACGAGTTGAGCTGATACAAGTTTAACCTTGATGTGCTAGAGGCCACTTATATATCAGTCCTGCCCCATTTCGGCTCACCATCTAATAGCTACTGAAAAACAGCATAAAATAATCGACTTTTTGTTTCAAACAACGTTCAAATCTATTGTGGATGATACCTTTATCTAATCACTCTAGTTAATGATTGAATCTTTAGCAAACTAATCTATCAATGCTCTGTGTGACTGCATGAACTTCATTTACATCATTCTTGAACCGTATACCTAAGACTCTAGTATTACTTGCAATTCTACAGCGCATTGTCTACCAAATTCATATCATTCTTCAGTGACCTGAATTCATATGATGTGTGTGAGAATGTCTATGTTTGAAGTTCAGAACTAAAGTGTTGGAGTGGCTGCAGCCGTCTTGATGAATATCTCCCCACATGCAGTTTTAGCATATCACATTCTTCAGTCTCTTTGTGTAGCTTTGAGGTTACCCGCATGAATTTAACAAAACACTGGTGTCTATCTCAGGTCCTCGCACCACTTTACCCATCTTCAAATCGAAACCACTTCTGAAAGGTGATACCATTGAATCTGACATCATGAATCTTCTAGGTATATTCCCTAAACCCTTGGGTACAGTTTCAGCTTGTGTATACGAATACAAGTTAGGAGATCAAATCTCTTGTATTAAGTTTGTGGTTCTGCTGACAGTACCCGGAGGTGTGGGTGACGACGCCCTCCCGCACCCGTATTGCCCAGTGGAAGAACGTGGACAACTCCGCCGGTCTGGTCCACCTGGACTTCGACCTCGCCAACGAACCCGAAAAAGTGAGTAAGAAGGGGACAAAATGAAAAGAAAACCGACCCTACAACCGATAGGTCTGTAGTTTTTCGTATACTACAGACGATGTGTTATTCTCATGACTCTCTTTACTTTTCTGACAAAGGTTAATTTTAGGATAAACCTTAACCAATAAGATGAATACTTGAGATATTCTTTATAGGTTCCTTTACTTGTAGCAAAATACTAAGCCTTCACGCCACTAAGTGTTAGATCCGTTATGCTACATCGACAGAACCCAATCACTGCTATTGTTACTGTGACTGACTATATGTGACACCTTTATACAAGTTCCTCCAGCATACCAACAGACATAAAGGGGCTTCTATAGATATGTTCTCCTAGGTTGGGCATTTTTTTCATCGCCCCAGAAGTAGATATACAATGCCAGACACCAGCAAGCTTTGTGTTTCCATCAACGTACTTCCGAATTCCACAAATAATGGGTTATAAGAGCGCAAATCATCCTGCTTGTATATCACTTCTAATGGTCATAGCACCAGATCATGTGCCTTTCGAGGCGTTTGCATTTGCTTGAGTAAATCAACAATTAATTGCTCCCGCTAGACTTAGATGCGTGATTCAAACTAGGCTTAGATTCCATTAAAAGCTATGAAAATGAAAGAGGAAATCCTGTGTAAATCTTATTACTCAAAGGTTCTACCCCTCCTCCTCCCTCAGGAGAACACAGTGGCAATGTTTTTACTAACCCCAAGTAACTCGTTATTCTTTTCTCTCTTCAGGGAATATACCGAATACATGTGAAGACTTCAGAGGGCACGACTAAAATCAAAAACTTTAAGGTGGAAGACTTCGTCCTCCCGCGCTTCGAGGTGAAGATCAAACCTCCCAGCTACATCCTGGCCACTGATAAGAAGTTCACCTTCACTGTGTGTGCCAAGTAAGCAGACCATAATCGATCTGCCATTGTTCATGTCCTCAGAAATTAACATACAACAGCTTTCCTACAGATTCTTAGTTCTGGTCGTGTCTGTTTGCACGTGTGTGTGTGTGTGTGTGTGTGTGTGTGTGTGTGTGTGTGTGTATTGTGTATGCTTGCTTGAGCACTGGGGGGGACGTGCAGATGCACAGAAACTTGTTCTAATAGAACAATGACCTCTGTTTACAGCTACACCTTCGGCCAGCCGGTGAAGGGCAACTTGTCATTCATAGCGGACAACATCCAGAACATAAGATGCAGAGCGGAGGTCGTCAGAAACGTTACTGTGAGTACTACGAACCCGAGACACTAAACCAACAACCAATAACCAACACAAAACCTCAACTGTTTCTGCTAACCAGCATACTAGTTAATCTGTCACACACACCAGGCCAATCCTCCACCATACTAACTACCAATGACCTTCCTACGTTCTCGGTTGCTGTGATCCATCATACTGTGTTGCTATTTCACTCCTGACTTGCAAAAACGTTCATCTGGCCCCCTTGTAATATCATATGTATGTGTTAGGACTTTATGTAATAACACTGATGGTGAATGATATAAAATGTATACGGACCTCCCTATATAAACTAATATAAACATGCAGTTTCTCTTTGGCTTGTATTTTCTTCTGTGATTCTTCCTTGTATATCTGTGGTTATAAAGACGCTCAGGAAACAACAGTGTTTTGATCATCTTGACTCTTCCTGGTGGTACCAGACTATAAAGTCCTGGGCCAAAGGAATTGAAGATCGTATCTCCCTGTAGATCTGAAGCCACATGAACGCGGATCTTCCTGCAGAAGTGGAGTTGTCGCATCTCCTTGCAAGTCTCCTCCTGTCATCTGTCGAGTCAGATGTATTTGTCTTCCACTTATCTTTTGCTGCAGATTTCTGGGTGCAGAGATATGGAGTTGACGTCAGCGGAGATGAAAATCATTGACTGCGACGTGTATCAGATTGCGGCCAATGCCATTGTGACGGAGGAAGGAACAGGCGTCCAAATGAGAACCTACAGCAGAATCACCATCACCCGATCGGCCGTCGCTTTCAAGACACTCTACACGGACAGCTATGTGAAGCCAAACCTCCCATTTACTCTGAAGGTTAGTTGTGCTTGAGGAAACCCGTAAATCTAGTAAATTCTGTAAATGGTACGTTGTAAAGAGAGAAAAGAAAAACCGAGATAAACCTAGGAAAACACAGAACATTTATAATGGGTAGAAAAGTCTAACAGATAATAGTTTATGTAAGAACACTCTTGAGAATCGTGGTCCATCCTGTGCTTAATGCAACGAGAATCGTGGATACACGGTCCATCCTGTGCTTAATGCAACGAGAATGCTACCTGTCCATATTGAATGGTGTACAGCACAAAGGGGAAGACCTGACCACGTAAATCATGCTGGGGACAGTATATCAACACTTACCATAAGGTTCTATTGATTCTGACCTTTTTAACTAAGACGTGAGGTGAGGGGGGTTAGATGCCCTTGTCGTGTGCGTCAAATGCATTCCAGTTTCTGCGGAAGAAAAAACCCAGGTGGTTGTTTAGAGTGTATCATCCATGTCACGCTCTTTCTCCAGCTGAAAGCCGTGCTGCCGGATCGTTCTCCAGCTGCTGGTGTGCCCATAGAGGTATGTGCAGCTGGTCGATGCACCAACAAAACCTCAGCCCAAGATGGAATCTTTACAATTATCCTTCCACCTTATGACACCAACAGGATTTACGTAAGCAACGACTCAAGGTTTTCCTCTTCGTGGTAACTATTTCAGTCTTACGAGCATAACACACAGCTTGTACGTTATATAATCACTGTCGTATCATGCATGCCTCGTACCGTACATTATGCCACATATAAAGATAGTTCCATGTTATCCGAATCAAAGCTGATCCTCAATTCATATATCAAATGCACCCCCTTATACGTACACTCCCTTATACGTACAAAGCACTGGATGATTTTTTCACGTAAACCTCTTTAGGAATATATGTAGATAGATAGATAGATAGGTAAGCTCTTGATTTTCCTATCACCACAGGTGAAATCACTCAACTGCCGGGCTAACATGTACGAGTCAGAGTTCACTACCTTTCCGGAGCACTACTACTCTCCCTCCAACTCCTCCCTGCTGATCCACGCCCCTGAGGGGAAGCTCAACTGTGTGCCGGGCATACACCAGGAGCGCATCCTACCTGTGTTCTTCTCTGCCACCAACCAGAGCTCAGCTCACATCACCGTCCAGGTCATTCCTCTCTCTCTCTCTCTCTCTCTCTCTCTCTCTTGTAGCCCAGTTCTTTTTTTTCTTCAACCCCCATCTTAAGATCTTTACGACCATATCTATTACACCCATGTTCTTGAGATCCGAGTGAGTTCTCTGTGATCACCAACATGAACGTCTATCTTAGTAGTGTAATCCTTCACAGTTGCGCGCTTGTGGTAAGTATACCGAAGAAGGAATTTCGTGATTGATTTCGTCAGCATTATAATTCTTAGCTTTACAGAGAATGACCGGATTATATCAGGTTCAAAAATGCTGATGACAGAGGCTAAAGTAGTGAACAGAAAGCAAGAGATAATTCCACATAATCTACACCATTTGGTGCAATCTGTATTTTATTTTTCATATTAAGAGAACTTAGTCCTTTAAAATGTAGAACCACAGGGGTTAATATAGTACAACTTAAGAGATACAATGATGGAAGGCTTCGTCCTTTAGCCACATGATGTTGCCTATAAGGTTAAATTTTTGAAAACTATCCACTAGCAGAAGGCAAGGACAATAAAAGCTTTGACTGCAGGACTTGGATGAGCGTCGCCGATCGGCCCCTGGGAGCGAGTGGAAGCGTGAGTAGCGGGGATGATGAAGGAGGAGGGGGTAGGGGGACTTAAGAATTGGTGAAGATGTGGAAAACGATTCTTTGAAGTATCCTTCTAAAGTCATGGTATGACCCTCGTCTCACCTCACTGAAGGCCCTATCTGGGTCCATAGTAACAGTAGGATATTGAAATAACGTCACTTTTTTTTTCTTCTTCTTCTTTTTTTCTCCTCAGGTTATTTCACGCGGAAAGATCCAGTACTGTAAGACTGAGGAGCATCAGCTAATCGAGGGTCCGCTCCCTATCAGTGAGGAGCACTTGTTAGAGCCCTTGGCTCCTCTTCCCAAGAACACCATTAGGGGAGTGATCTATGTTAACATGGTCCTTCCCTCGACAGCATCTCCCGACGTCAAAGTTAGTGATCTTCAGATTTCATTTTTTTTCCCCTTGTATCGTAAGTGTAGGGAATTTTTGGTTTATGTTTGCGTGTGTGGTAGTGTGGTTCGCTTATGAGGTGTGGGTGTAGTGAGTCTGTCCCATTTGTTGCGGGTGCAGGTGTATTATGGCTTTGTCATGTGTTGCAGGTGCTGGTGTGGTACACCCGTGATGACGGGGAGGTGGTGTCAGACATACGAGAGCTGGAGGTGGAGAAGTGTCTCAATAACGACGTTAGCCTCAGCTGGTCGGTGGCTCAGGCTCAGCCAGGGGCACAGGCCTCGCTATTCATCTACTCAGAGCCTAATTCCGTATGCAGTCTAGGTAAGTAAGGTCGATCCGTAAAGCCTTCAAGAATCGAAAGGGACAAAGGGAATCGTACTCTGATACCAACAAGTAAAGTCCATAGAATCTACAACCCACTTATAACATTTTGGTGAAATCGTGGTCTGGCTTAAGATATAACTGCTTCTCTGCAATTGTTATTACAGCTTTTTTTTTTTAACACATATAATTTCACAAGAATTATAATCCGGTGCCTTTGAAAAGGGTTCGGATAATTAATGAATTACAGCAACGCCTATTTCTGCATCATCTACACCTCTCCTTTTCTCTCTCTTAAAATCATATACACAGGTGTCGTGGACAGGAGTTCCGAACTGCTATCTAGAGACCCGGATCCCATAACAGTGACGAAGGTGTTCCACTTTCTGGATGACTTCAGACTATACCCATGGCACAACACCCAGTACGACACGAACAATTACTGTCAGGAAAAGAAGATCAAAGAGGATATGAAGGTAGCAGGCCAAGTCGCCCTAGATTCAGGTAAGTTAAGCTTTTCATAATGGTAAATGGATCGTCTTAGGTGCCATGTTTCGTATGGTAATCACCCACGTAAATTAGATCAACGATGCTTATTCATATCATCAGTCAGCTAACAGAGACCATTCACCAACAAACCTATGATCTCTGATGTGCTATTCTAGCTATGAGATGAAGGAGCAATGTAATGGAAAGACCAACTCATATATCTTAGTGTATAATATGTCGTATACCAGCCCAATACTCCAGCCTTCCATACATCGCCATCCCTCATAACGAGGCTGTGTGAGTGAATCCTCATACATTTCCATCACAGACTTTTTTGCTTCACCTCTCTCAACAAAACGCGCATGAAACAGTGGCAGTAGCGGGATTCAAACAAGTGACTAAGAATCTTCTACCAGTTCCCTAATGCCTCTAATTATGGTGAAGTGCTGCAAACTGATTTTATGCAAAAAAAAAGAAATGTATGTGCAGCGGACCTGGAATTTTTATTTTCATTTTAACCTTATTAGCTCCAGTGGTCTCTCTTTACGCTTTTAAGTACAAAAGACCAAGAGAAAACATTCTTAGTCGAACCTGTGTATTGTAGCAAACCTGAAGTATCTGGCCTCACTAGAGATTTTGGTCAGCATTAGATAACACAGCTGTGATTGAATGAGAAATATAGGAATGAGGACGTACTTAGCATTATTGGAAAAATTGTGGTATGTCATCTAATGTACTACAGTTTCCTTGAGTATTAAGTTCACTATTATGCATATTCAAGTCATTTTGAGTGATCCTGCAGCATCCTCCACTCTCTTACATGGGCCGCGTTGAATATTCAGAGGTTATCCAAACATATGACTTCCTTCAGTGACATGAACCTGTTCTAGAGAGACAAAAAAGAATCTGTGACCTGACACACACAGAGATCCCCCCATAATCTATCTGTGACGAAGAGCCACTATATCAACCTGTTCTCATAGCACTGCAGAGAATGCGGACGCAATCCGATTCAAATGCAGAGATCAGTTTTCATATCTGTAAAGGTGCATGCCAATTAATTTTGATTACTCTTTTACAGTTATTTGGCCTCCACAACCTCCACCCTTTTACTACTACGACAGCGCTTTTGTGGATGCCCTAAAGATGTTTGACGTAAGTTTGCTTTAGAATATCTTTCTTCACATATGCTCATTTCTTTTTGATGTAAGTTATAGGATAAGGAGGGATAGTAAAACCAAGTGGACTTAAGCAAATTGAGAGAATTGATATCTACATGATCTACGAGGTCTGTTATCAACTATGTAATTCACACTATGCTGCTCCCTCTGCTTTATCATGATTGTGTGGCGGCTCTCTCAGCTGGGAGTCGCGTTGGATAAATCATACCTATTACCATAAATAAGTTACGATTATAAGGCTCCTTTATATACATACATCTTTATATTAAGGAGCTCTCATGATTCAATCCAGTCCCTCAGTTCATATCTCTATGGATTTTGCAGTTCAGAGCATTTTAATATCTTCACATCCCACTCAGCAGGATGAGACTGAGGGATTATTTTGCCAAATATACAAAATTCTTCACTACTTTATTCATTTCCTTTATTCCTATCTCTTAAACTTCATGCAAAGAATGATTGTAGATAAGCAAAGTAGAAAAAAAATCAAATAGACATTTGGCTTTTTCACTCCCTGATCTAATGATACGTTTTGAGTAAGAGTAGGTGGCCAAAGACCACTTCAGTCTAATCAAAGTTGAGAAGGTTTTACGTTCATATTTATATTTCATAAATGTCACGCGCACTTTCTTCTTCACTGAACTTTCGTTCTTCTGTACAGAACCTTACTGGATGTCTTTAACATCGTCTTCGCAAGTGAGTGATCTACAGCATGTCTTTTTTGTTTTCAATTTCCAGGAGTCGGGATTGTACATCTTTACAGATTTGACCGTCGAGACAAGACCCTGTGAAAGGCAAGGTATTTGTCATAATTTGAATCAAGTTATTTGGTGAACGTTCAGGTATATATATTCCTTGCACGCCTTTCACCCTCCTGTATGTTCAGGCCCGGATCGCTCAAAATCTTTTTCACTCGATCCTTTCACCTCCAATTTGGTCTCCCACTTCTCGTTCCCTCCACCTCTGACACATATATCCTCTTTGTCAATCTTTCCTCACT
>JAUTXX010528777.1:0-11093 GCA_032273605.1 Panulirus laevicauda | reverse complement strand
TATATATTAATGCATCAGGATTAAACCTTAATGCATCCCAATGAAAACACGCACGCACACAGCCATGCACATTAAGCAAGCGTTTGAAAATGCTGAAACGACCACATGCATGCGAGTAGACCGAGGCTTCCACGCGAACAGAGGAAGGCTGCCGGAACCGTCAGTGGCTGCTGAGCCCTTGAGCGCAACTTCCTGGCCTTTGTGCATAACGATACTTACACGACGGTACGACCCTTGGGTCTGATGACCTGGCCTGGCCTTTTTAACCCGACTCGTAAAGGTCTGGTCGAAGATCGCCAGTCATCATCATACCCTCGACCAGAAAGTAACGGCGTTAAAGGAAGTAAGATGATGTGCAAGCAACTTGGAGAATAACTTTTTTTCGGCTGTTTCATTGCAGAGCATTGGAGCTGTGGCGTCGTGCTAGAGGAGTTCTCTAGGATCTATGGCAAAGGAACGATTCTTTCTGACCGTCCCGGGAGATCTGTGACGATGACACGTTGTTTTGAGACTTAGTTTCTATGGAAAAGAAAAAAGAAAAAAGTCTAACTACGTGATCGGAATTCTGACAGATTTTCATGTGATTTTCAGGGATTTACGACACACGATTCTTTACGATCGTTCACATTGTAAACAAAGATTTTTTTTTACCTTTTCAGTTTTACGTACAATTTAACGATTTTCAAGCCTTACCTTTGCACGCCGTGCATTGATCTTTTTTTTTCGCCTGCATTTGAAGGAATTAATGGTTCCTTTATGAACGAGAGAAATGTATAGATGCCTGATGTCCCCTGTTAACTCAAACTAGCAAAAAATATCTTCAAGGCTTAGCTGTTCAGAGAATATTATGGCGGGAATGTGTTGGGCACCCTGCCTTCATCTGCTATCAAACAAAATTTGGTTGTGCTCACCTGACGAAACCAGCTAACACTAACGATGACTCATGACCATACCAGGAAATCATTAGAAATGATTGCGAGTTCAATACTAGGAGGACCCATTCTCCAAACATGGTATAGGAAACAAAGTGAAGGATGACGCAATGGCCATTGGTACGGGACGGCTTTAAACGGCGGCATTATGTCATGATTTAAATGCCTTAAGTAACAACAAAGTTTAAACGTCTGTGATGAGCTGGGTTCAAAGGGCTCCGGCTGTTTCAATGGCTCATATTCTTTTTTTATTTCAAATTTTCCTAAATTCGTTAGGCTGGGAGAGACCTCTATTAACGCGTTAAGGGTTAAAAGGTTTAGAATCATCCCTCCACTCCTATGATGGTGTCTGTTCCAGAGGAATATGTGATGAAGAATGATCTATAACAAGGAGGTCTCCGCGGATCTCTGATAATCAATGAGGATTTGTTAACATTTGACGCAAGGGTTCTACGATAAACACGTGTCCTGCATGTAATCTAAGAGCTGATCAAGTCTTGCAAGATACGCTCCTCAAGACCCAATCATAATCCACGACCACGGCTGTAGGGCAGAGTTATATGTCGCGCTGGGGTTCGTCTAGAGCACCTGGACCACATGTATCTACTACAGCGGTCAGTGACACGCTTCACTTCAACAGTTAATCTAAGTCGTACATTTCCTATTGAATCCCTCTACCCTTACTTCAGTTACACTTCCAACCAAACACCTATGACTACTAAGTTTTCCAGACGTGGCAGTAACTAGTTGACAGCAGAGTTCTCCAATCTGTTCCGATCTCTGGGCCAGCTACTGGTCGAATCTTCGGCGAACCTAGGTCCAGGGAATTCAGGCCGTCACCAGCATTTGACCAGGGAGGTGGGACCCTGTCGAGCTCCGGACCAGGAAGTCGAGTCCTTCTTGAGCCCCAGGCAAGATGGTGAAGCGCATGTTCAACCCAGGGCTTGAGGTTCGAGCTCGTTCCAAACCCTGGGCCAAGGAGTCCAGTCCTTACCCTACCTAAGGGGGTAGAAGACCCGTTCCAATTCCTGAGCTAAGAGTTCGAGTCCGTTCCACACCCTGGATCTGGGGTCTGAGTTCGTCGTCCCGTACCGAAGAGTAAGGGATCATCAAGTCCGTCTCGAACTATAGTTTCAAGGGCTGTTCCAGATCCTAGGCCGGGGATGAGCTGGGGAAGGGTCGGGTGTTCGAGTCCATCTCGAACACCAACCGATGGGTTGGTTGAGTCCGTCCCCAAACGGTGTGTGTGTGTGTGTGTGTGTGCAGGCTGCGGTGACAGGTGTTTCACTGTCAATTAATTGCAATCAGATTAAAAAAGAATAGATGATAATAATTAACTAAAACTCTGTACATCAGTTGCGACAGCTAGCTACAGAGATGATCTTTATGTCATCACCTATAATCAAAGTCCATTTTTTGCCTCCTCTCGTCGTTTGTCACATTCATTGGATCATAAATATTTTCGTCAGCCATCATTCACTGTAATACAAACTCGGGACGTCAATCACACAATTGAAAAGGTATTTACTTTTATCCCAACCTAACGCTTCAAACCTTTGAAGTTTAACAGAGGAAAGAAAATCCATAAACATAATGCACGTATAAAATACACTTCAAAATACCATTTACATGTGCTCTGATAAATATTTTAATTAAACAGAACATTATATTGTTCTCACTTCCAAATGCTGATTGGCTTACGAAGCTTGCTGCGTTATCCAATCACCGACGAGATTTCCGCCCTCGTGCGACAGTTCCAGTGACGACTGGTTCCAAGCGTCCACGGCCCCAGCCAATCACCTCCCCCAGTCACTTACTTGCCCTCCCTCCCCTCCCCCACCCCAAGCACTATTTACACGACAACATTAACAAAGTTTTGTAAGACTGTCGGCTCAATAGCGCCAATACGTAGCAAACACTCAAGCTAATGGCTAATATATAATTGATAATCTTCGCGAGGGAGTATATATTCTCCACCATTTGAATAGCTGACGCCATTTATCGGAATCGATACACACACACACACACACACACACACACACACACACACACACGAATTACGGACACAGCTTTCATCACGACAGAAGCCATATGTCTTGGGGAAACCACCTGGAGTTTTCCTTGTAACTTTTCTTCGTATTTTCAGGTTTCCTGTTTTTAAAGGCTGATGTGTAAGGTTACGACCCACGACGACGACCGTGACAGCTGAAGAACAGGTGTGTATATGGAGGGGTTACGACCCACCACGACGACGACCCTGACAGCTGGAGAACAGGTGTGTTCATATAGGCTCAGACCCATACCTCGTGATGGATGGTCTGAAGTGAACACCTGTGAAACTAACGTATCCAGCAGAGGATGGAGGGAATTTATGTCCTCTCCCGTATCACCAAATAGCATGTCTTTTATCTCGTCTTTACTCCGGTCATTATCTTGTCAAGAGGTTTCGTGACCTCCCACTTTTGCAGGTATGGATGTGATGTACCTGTCAAGCTGTCAGGTTCGCTACCGGCTACTGTTCGTTGGCTAACTATCCTCAAGTGACATGTCTTGACCTCGCACTGCAGTAGAGACGGAGGTTACGTAGGCTGTCATGTGACCTCACACTTAAATGAGGCGGGTGATGTGGCTGTCAAGCTATGAGGTGACCTTCCACGACATGAGCGGTGGAGGGAGGGAGTGGTGACGTGGCTGTCCTGCTATAAGGTTCTCGGGTGGCACTATTGCCTGTAACACTGGCTGGATCCCTGCCGCTACAGCACCTCGCCTTGGGGACCCACAGGGTCTACCAGCAGACCCTAAGAAGCAGCGTCAGTATCTATATACACGTCTTGGTCGGTGTCGAGACCCGGCGATGGGGATAACGAGGGACCAACATACAAATGTACGGACGTATACACACGCGTGCATCCATGCACAGTCACGTACACAAAACGCATATACTCACGTATGACACACACACACACACACACACACACACAAGCTACCGATGCCGTCTCATAAACATACACCCACACAAGCTCACGAACAACAATCGAGTTATGGCCTTCCCACCACGAAGTGTACGGCAATAACGCTTCCTCCTTGCGAGGAGCTGGGTGCTGAGGTGTGACCCGAGCGGCTGTACGCTTCGAAAGGGGAAGGAAGGAACGATGGGTCGTCTTGAGGTAACGGCCCATGCCAAGCTCAAGCATAGAGAATCTTGAACGACATACTAATTCTCCCCTTCCTCCCCCTTCCCTCGTCACACGCTGCACCATTCTGTGGCCTTACGTCACCAAGTGTGACAGAACTGGTCGATCATTCCAATATGACTCGAAAATTGCTCTAAGGACGAGAATGATGATGAGGAAAAGATCCACACTAACTTATTTTGGTTAGATAAATAATCCTATGTCTTCCACAGGACATCTGTGGCCCCAGCAAGAGCCCCTGGGGGATACACACCTGCCTTCAGGAATAACACCATGTTAGAGTGCGAACGTTAACTTGAAAACATCACCCACACAACCATGCCATCTCTACTGTGAATTTAGCATTATTTAAAATGTTATTATCCTTGGGAAGGTGGGGGAAGGATACTGCTTACGTATTTCCTGTGTGACATCAAGGCCAGCTAAGGGGGAGCGGTGGAGGCAGGGGTGAAAATCCTCCCACCTGTGTCATCGCTTTCTGAATATGTAAACAGATGGATGAGGAACGAAACGAGATTTTTTTCCTCGAAGGCCCAGTTCCTGGCAATGCTTTGATGAGGTGGGGAAAAACAATGACTTATAACAAAAAAAGGAGCTATATACCACCCCAACTAGCAATCTATTTTTGTAGGCGTACAATCACATAAAAAGCTAGACGAGATGATTATACTAACCCCATCTTTACGAGCTCATATATACACATAAGCTCACGTCTATCAAGGTGTAGCCTTTCCACAAGGTGTACAGGAATGTTATACACGAGTGATGATATACATTATGGCCATTGTATTGTAATATGGCACACAAGTATTCCTAGGAAGAGAGCTTTGTTCCTCATGGGTTCATATGTTAGTTCCAAGGATATATGCGACAGCTTCAGCTGTATGGGAACAAAGAAATCAATAGATAATTAATTATTCACGATTCTCAAGACGACAAAGTTTGGATTGCGTTACCCTATACATCACATGTATTCAGAAGACGAAGTAGTGGCATTCAAAATACAGAAATTATGTGACAGTAGCTCCATTCTGTGGCAATAAGTTGTTTCTTAATATATGCGAGTATTAACACTAAGCTCTATATACTACGTAACATATTTCAGTTTGAATTTGTTTGGTTATATTAGTTTAGACGATCTGATTCTTATTTCGAAAGTCTTGAATACTGTTGAATGCATTCTATAGAATCTTCTGAATTTCCAGAGAGCTTCAACAACCAAAATTGAGCTCATTAGGAAGTTCTTTTTATTCGAATATGGAACTTCCGCAGCACACAAGTGGCCCCGTCAGATCCATACACAATCAATACTCTAGCTATAGCTAGCTATAGAATCTATACGTCAAATTATACTGGAATACATAGTCCATGTTCCAGGTAGACAAGAACATAATTTCTGTGCTAGACACGCCATTTGATATCACCAGCTAACAGAAGCTATCATCACTGAAGACAATAATCTAATGCTGAGATATGCAACATGATCTCATAGCTGCCAACTCTTCGTAGGGCATTTGAGTATTTTGTACAAATACGCTTATGACGGATGTTGAAATGGAGGGGAAGGAGTGGAAACTTTATTTTTTATAACTGTTAAATGTGCTCAGAGTTAACGTTTTTTTTTTTGTGTATAGGGGTAAGGGGGTGTTAAAGTTGGGGTAATATCATATGGTGTGGGAGTGTTTAAGTTATTTAGCTTTTGGAAGGACAAGAATTTTGAGTAATTTTTTTTTCCCATTTTTTGGAGGGTAAGAGCTAAGGGTTCAAGTTATTGGAAGGAGAAGGTTTAGAACTAGTTTACGAAGGGTGATGAATTTACTTCAATATAGATTATGATTGGTAGAAAAGGCATAAACTAGTATAGTTTATGTAGGAAAGAGAACACACCAGTGAAGTTTACAGTGGAAACAGGGCTCAAACTGGCGCAGTTTTGGGAGAGGAGGAGGAGCTTTCGAGTTTAGTTTATGGGGGGAGATGTGCAAACTAGTGTAGATTGTGGAGAGAAGACTTAATTGGGCTCTGGTGCCTGATTAAGTATAACATCGACTCTTAACCTCTTCTCACACAGATTCCAGTAGCTTATTTCTTGATAAATAACATTTGCATCAAAGCCTTCCTTCCATTCCCATTCCATTTACTCGGGTTGATTTCATCATGTATCAAACTAACACTGGAGTTTGTCTAGCTTCCTACCAAAGTTGATGTTAATCTTCATCACTCTATACTTCCCTCATGACCTAAGCATCATCCGCAAGAATATTCATGTACGGGTCTAGTTCTTCTTGTACATCGTTTCTGCGGATCAAGGGGAGTAGCTGTCCCAAGATAAAGCCCTTTGGCACGCCACTGGTGACCCCCATCTCATTTCAAGAAGGTTCCTCTGACATCCGTCCGTTATTCAGCCAGAGTAATTTCCGATCTAAAAAGTCTTCCCCTTTATTCCTGCTTGAAAATCCAGTTTCTTTACCAACCTCAACACAAATAAACCTTCAGTGAAGCAAAGAAAACTAATTTCGTATAAGCATAAAGTAAAGCTAAGTAATATTTTCAAATTATGTGGCACAGTGTCACATGTTTTTCAGCAGTCCAGATACAAATGATCCATTCATCACCTTCTTTTGTCTAAACCGGAGCTCATTCTCAGAAGTACATGGATAAGGTTTCTTATGTAGGATTTTTTCCTGAATCAGTGTTGTCTCACTCAGGAAGTTTCTCCTGTGTAAGTAGTGATCCATTTGCTCTTCGATTATCCTTTCAAGTTTTCCAGACCACTCATCACAGTTACTGGTCTGTAATTCAGCGCAATTTCCTGGTATCCATTCTTAAAAGAGAGAGTGGTATAACACATGCCTTCTTCCAGTCCATTTTTACCTTACTTTCCTCCAGCGACGACATCTTGAACATTTCAGAGTTTCATGAGGCCTTTCAAGTGGGTTTACACATTTCTTCACTACTTATGAAGAAACATTATCGGTACCATGATCCTTGCATGGATCAACGGCCTTTATCAGTCTATTCACGTCTTGATATTTCAACACTTTCCATGAATTCTCCTCCACTGCATTTCACTGGGGCGATAGAGGTTTCCACCAAGCAAAACTCTCCTTCCTGAACCTCATAACATGATTAGCTACTCTGAGTGAGGATTCACTCCCAATGAACCTCTGGAAATGTTTTGGATCATCCTCCACCTTATCCACGATGCTCTTCTTAAGAGTTTCGTTTTTTCTCCTCTCTTATCTTGCTATGATAATGCTTTGCCCTCGTATACCTTTCAAATGCTTGCTGGGGGTAGAGTTTAACCTCACATCTCCTCTACTGTAAATTCCTAAGCTGTTTTTCTTCTTGTCATCTTTTACTGAACGTCATTCCTTTATTTTCCAACCGTCTCCTCCTGTTTGGAGCAAAAAAGAGTTACCATGTTCTTCCTTCACTGTAAACTTAACAGAACTTTTCATAACAGTTATCTACATCGTGGCTACCATAGCTACAAGCCTCTACTTCCCAATCCATGTGCTTGTAGAAGTTCTTTAGCTCTGTGCAGTTCCCAAGATCTTATCCAACTCTTTGAGTTTGACTTCCTCTCTTCTTTGTGTGCGCGAGCTTTGGCCATGTGACTTTGCCTGAACCTCAGTCTTAATATGTAGTATTATGAAATAATGTTCAGTAATCATTATCAATAACTATAGATAGTCATTTTTAATGAGATTTGTTGACGCCAGAGATTTTGTCTTTCATTACAGATCATTTTACGATAAATCAATAGATAAGTCGAACTCAGTGTTAAACTGTTTACTTATCTTAAATCTGATGAAAGATACGGGACGCCATCCACTTTCTGAATGTCTCACTGACTGGTTCCTACACGCATATATTCAGCTCTGTCAGTAGAGGTCGTGTCGGAGAGTCACGATGAGTCATGTAAATGGCCTGACTCATACATAATGTTCGGTGTTATTGTGGGTCAAAGAAATCTCTCGAACTCTATTTATAACCACTGACTTGTCTCTCCTCCATTTGCGCTTTGTATATGAAGATTATTTCTCATATTCAACATTACTCCTGTAAGAAAAAACTGTGGTTTTAACTATGCTTTAACATTTCTACTCAGACGTTTTGACGTACATAATCCACTGTTATTTCAAAGAATGACTGACTGGTTCTTTGTGGAATAAAGTGCCACAGATGGACACAGAGGTGGAGGTGGAGGATAGACTGAAGATATAGACGAAGGCCATAATCCAACAGATGACTATTTATACCTTAAGTGATCCTGTGTCTGGATCACAACCAACAGGATCCACAGCCTCCAGCATTATCAGTACATCACCCGATCGGCACTACCAGCGATGACTAACACCATCCCTGTTAACCATTATCTATCACTGTCACCAGCATCATCTGCACCCCACCACATCCCATACCATACATACCACCATCATCTACACTGCCACATCCCATAGCTACCACCATCTACCTCTATCGTTACAAGTGGCAATAGCATCAAACGTGTTATCACATCCATCACCATCAGTACCATAAAACACTCACCATAGCAACGAACCGTCACTATAAGCAGTCACAACCACGAACATAAAAACCATCTTCGCATCCACAAATCATAACAACCAACAGTCTTCACTAACACGACCTACGTTAGCCATTAACATCACCACCACAGTAACCATTGCATTAACAACCACAAGCAAAACCCATCCATCACTACAACCAACAACTACCACCTTCGTCATGAAAATAAACCATATATATCAGCCAAAACTACCATCCGTTCATCCCATCCACCAATACGCACAAACTACCACGACCAATATAACCCTCACCTCCTACCACCACATCCGTTAACCACCACTACTACCACCACCACTTCAGCTGCAACCACCTACCAAACCCGCACCTTCTCCAACTCCACACTACAACACACGACCACCATTTTAGCCGGTCATCTAAACACCACCACGACCACCACCACAATTATATCACTTTTTCCCCCCCAAGGTGATAGAAACCCAGAAGGATATCACCGACAGAAACCGTCGCAACTATGTGAGGCGCTCGGTCGTTCATTGTCACAAACACCCAAATTACCTTCATTAAGCTTTTAAGAGTAGATTTATCGTCGACCGTGATGGACATTCATCGCTGCCGCCCGGCCTGCCTCACTGGCTCGCCCGCTCCCAGCTCACCGCCAGAGTAATACACATTCGTGAAGAGTTGATTACGGTAGTAAAATTGCGATATCTTCAGAAACGGATTTGTAAATCACGGCGTTATAGATAACAAAAAACAACAACAGTAATAACGATTATAATGATAAAACTGGATCATGATAAAACGATTAATTGAATGTACAGCTGAGATAGTACAGAAGTGGAAGGTCATTGTAGTAACTAATACATTAATCATATTTGAGCTTGCGATCACGGTAGGGCAGCTGGATACTTCGGCACTTTGGATAAGCACGTAAGAAAGAATTGACGTCCACAGCCAAAGTGACAGATGCACAGGAAGTTTTGCAGAGTAAATACGACGGTTAACATCTTATGCATTTAGTGATAAGTTGATTATTTAGTGATAAAAAGTAATGCGATTAAGTTACAGTAATAGGTGACAGGGACAGTAAAGGGCTTGTGACACAGTGCACGTACCGTCAATGACAGACGCCGCCACATGCAATAACTATCATACCAATTCCAATGATGAGTGGAGTAGTGATCATTCATCAGACCTCCTCCTTCCCGTGCCATGCGCCACTTCCATCGAAGGGAACTGAACATCATCGTTCACTGTCATACAAATTCGTCTAAGATACAGGCAGACGGAGTGGTAAGCTGGATTTCTCCTCACACGAGAAAGCGCAGCAGCACGGAGGGGAGGGCGTCTGAGGTCTCCTACATCAGAAAATAATGTACTCAAGATCCTCAAACATCTCCCGGTGCCAGAGAGCTACGGAGGCCGTCTGGCGCAAACAGCTGGGACAATGATGGCAGCTTCATCTTCAGTTCCTTGGTTTCCACCTGAGCGAGACTCCATCTTCCAGGCCAGGGCACTCAGGAGAATGAGCTGGGATTATAGAAGTGACCAGAACTTGAGTGAGTGTTATAATCCCAGGCCATTACATTATTGCTGGCGATGATGAGGTCGAGTGGAATATTTTTTTTTTCTTTTGATGTGTCATTAGTGAAGAATTCATTAACCTTACCATAAAGATACGTAAAAGCAAGTAAGATCAACAGAACAATGACCAGCACGATCAAATCGCCGATGGAGGAAAGACGTGGGCGTGAGATCAAATGAAAAAAATAAAGACTAAAGAATATTTTCATAAAAAAAAGGCCACTCATCTGGTAGACTCTCTTTGCATTCAACTGTCAAGTTACTGGGAGCGAGCGAGAGAGAGAGAGAGAGAGAAAGAGAAAATATTCGCCCACAAGCACCTAGGATGAGACTTTACAAGAAAGCAAATCTAGCGCGTAGTGTTCAACATCCCGTATTGCTTGATGAGTTATCGTGGTTCCCCTCTGCCTTCACGCTCATTCCGCAGTTCTCTATTCTAGGTTCGTCCGGGACTGACTTAAGCCAAACATCAAGTTTTCTTTTAAATGTTTCTCACTTCTACTGGCACTACAGTGTTTTCTTACTAGTTTCTCATACATTTTTGCTTGGTACCTTTTCCGCATAATCCATGGTAATCTTGCAAACTTAAGTCTGTTTCTTCCTTTTAAAAGACTTCGAAGTTCATGACGGTATCATATTTTTTATAAATTCTGTCTAGATTGTTATGCTCAAGTTCCTTCAGCCTTTAATCATAGTCGCTATGTTACATCCTCTTGGATTTTGCTTGTAAAGTCGAAGCTTCTGAATTCTATCTAACGATTACTTACATTTTGTATACGACTAAACAAAACGAACAATAGTTTTCTGTCTCTTGTGATAGTTCTCATTATCA
>JAUTXX010528766.1:0-11094 GCA_032273605.1 Panulirus laevicauda | reverse complement strand
GAGACAGAGAGAGAGAGAGAGAGAGAGAGAGAGAGAGAGAGAGAGAGGCGTACTGAGGGGAAGGAACTGAGGACGGGTAAGATACTGAAGGGAGAGAACCTGAGGGTAAGGGGTTTACTGAGGGGAGGGATCCTAAGGGCATGGGAAATACGTAGGGGAGAAGCCCTGAGGGCGAGGAGGTACTGAGTGGAGGGAACCTGTGAGTAGGGGAGGTGCTGAAGGGAGAGGTGTTGAGAGGCGGGTACCTGAGAACAGGCGAAGTACTGAGGGGAGGAACCCTGAGGATATGGAAGGTGCTGGGACAAGGGTACTTTAAGGCAAAAAAATTGCTAAGAAAAAAGCACCTCAAGGAGGAAGGTGCCGAGGGAGGGGGGTCTGAGGAAATGAGGAGGTATTAACGGGCAGGAGCTAGAGGAGGGGCATGTTGATAAGGGAAGGAGGCCTGAAGAAAGAGATGTACTAAGGGGAGGGAGTCTGAGAAGTAGGGGAAAGTGAGACTGGAGGGAGACTGATGAACAGGAGGAAGTAAGACTAGAGGGAGACTTATGGGTGAGTGGAGGCAGAAGATAAGAAAGCGTGAGAGGCAGGCAAGGTAAAGTGAGAGGAAACCTGAAGAACACAGGAAGGTAAGAGTGGAGGAACGATGATGGTCAGGGACACGAGGAACGGTAGGAGAGCCCGGGATGAGGGGAGAGGGGAGGGGAAGATGGGCACAGGTACTGGCCTGAGGGGAAGGGGGCGGTACATGTTAAGGAGAGACAATAAGAGACCCGATAGTCTATGTAGAGATTCTCTACTGAGAGGCAGTACCACTGTCTTGAAGTCCTAATCTTCTCTGTTTTTAAAAAAAGAAAAAAAGATACTAAAGTAGAAAGCTAAGGGGCAGGACGAGGATGGCTTCGTTACTATCATGTGGGGAAGGGCGAGGGAGGCATCTGTGTTGTCCTTAAAAGTAGAGGTAGGTAGGTAGGCCTCTGGGGTGTTTTGACGGCAGGGGGTTAGGCCCCGAGGCCTGGCCTGAGGGGCAGAGGGAAGTAGGCTTCACGGTCGACCAGCGGAGCGTGAGAACTAGTTAAGTAAGACCGGGTACCCTCGTCGCTACATGGGGATGATTTGTTTATTTAGCTGTTGCCTTCCTTAGCCTCATTCATCGCCGGCCGTGCGAACTGGGGCAGTTACCAGTGGTGCTGGGCGTGGGTCCGTGGCAGGACAAGTAGGTGGTCGTTACATATACAATATAAACTATGTCATTCTGATCTCATGAAATATACACGTTTATATCTGTCTTACAAGAAGCACTTCCCACAGATCTACGTGACTTTGCTATGGTTACTCAGAGGTTATGCAATAACAACGTAAGAGTAAACTACTTTACACAGAGTTATCTGTGATGAAGGCATTACATTCCCTACGTGTTACAACTGCTTGGTGGGTACAGCTGTACTCCTGTAGTGCCAAGTACCTTCTCTTTGCTCGCAAGAAATTTTAGTTCTCAATTTCTTGAAAACTTTCTGAACATCATCAGCGACATCCCACCTGGAGATATTTCTTGGTGCAGTGTTGTAAGTGAGAGACTTTAGGGCAGACTGAGCCATGTGATGCCTGGTGGCCCTCCCGTCGACGCCTAAGGCCCACGGCTCATCAAGCATCGTCTGCATTCATTATTATTCATAGGTTCTTCATCCTCTGAGATATCTTAATCAAAGCAGGAGACTGACGGCGCTCCCTCCGTCATAGCCGCCCCCAGGCCACGCCCTCTCCTGCCTCACAACCCCTCTCCCTCCTCCAAACCACTCATGAAACAATCCTCCCTAACAGCCACCCCTGAACTACAACCACTCCCCTGATTCCCGCCAAAGCTCCACCAACATCATGGTATTACCAGGCACCAATGACGTCACAACATGACGGCTCAATGACTGAAAATTTCGTTCCACAGAAAAGTGAATATTGTGTCTTTCACAGCATTTGCTTCATTACTCTACAGTGCAAATTCTTCATATATGAGTATCTTCACTGGATAATTCCCAGTATATTGATCTACCAGACCACAGAGGGTCGAGCAGCGAACTCCAGTGTGGGTGTCGGTCTTAGGCGGGATATTGCCGCCGTCTGTGGACACTTACCGTCGGTCGGGGCGTCCAGTCGACCTTATGGACCAGCACATAATGCTGCTGGCTCAGGCTGGTCAGTCGACCTTATGGACCAGCACATAATGCTGCTGGTTCAGGCTGGTCAGTCGACCATATGGACCAGCACATAATGCTGCTGGCTCAGGCTGGTCAGTCGACCTTATGGACCAAGACATAATGCTGTGGTTCAGGCTGGTCAGTCGACCTTATGGACCAGCACATAATGCTGCTGGTTCAGGCCGGTCAGGCGACCTTATGGACCAGCACATAATGCTGCTGGCTCAGGCTGGTCAATCAACCTTATGGACCAGCACATAATGCTGCACTTACTATACTCAGCTGTGTACCAGTTACGTGTGAAAAGTTTCCGTTTATCAACTTTGCTGAATGAATAAAATCACTCAACAGACGCTCTCCTAAAAGAGGTGGAGTTAGTGAAAAAAAGTTCAGTTGGATAATGGATCACGCGTTGACTTTATAGAAAAGTATCAGTATCCAGTGGAAAAAGTAACCGCATACGACACTTTTACAACCAGATGTAGTCATCAGTGCAGAGGTAGGGTTAGACCACTCACAGCTGTGAGTGGCTCCAGTCCATAGTCCAGGGCAACTGTCAGAATAGCAAGATTGATGTACTTTGCCTACGTCTGTTCTCTAACTAATACGCTGGACCTCTGTTTGCCCTGCCGCTTGATAGAAAACTTAGAAGTCTTTAGAAAACAAAAAAACAAAGCTATGAAAATCATATTTGGTTGTCCCAGAACAACAAAAGTTCTAAATATGAGAAAAAAAAAACCATAGCAACAAAAAGGTCTTCCTAGTATCAGTGTCAGAATAACCGAAATTAATCTTTTTATGTGGATCCAGAAGCTCAACCAAACACAATATGCACATAAGCCTTCCAGATTTTCAACTCATATGTGAGACGTCCACCCAGATGGGTTATCATAACTGTTATGGGATCAGAATCTATCTTGCTCATGAACTCTAACATGTAAGTTCCTTCTTTTCCCCTATAGTATTTCCTCAGGATACAACCTAAGATGAAGTTGAAGGTTAACCATAACTGCCCTTAGTCAAATTGGCACGATCACCACCTAACATAATCTCGCATTAATCAGTTTTAACGAACCACAAATTATCTATGACGAACCACTGGCCCTTCTAGCAGCCTGTTATAACAACAATGATGTTTGTTATTTAGAAGGAAGAGTTAGGATCAATACTTAGGCATCCACACTCCAAACTGACTGACTCACTTTAACATTGTCTTAATATTTGTTAATGTCTCCAAGACAGATAGTCTGGCTTCAAAAGACTCTCCCTCTTTCCCTAACAACTGTATTGAACTCTTTTTATCATGACTGAAATCTGCTTCTGTTTGAAGCAGTACACAAGTATAACGTAGTCACGCATGTTAGAGTTTCTCAGGAAATCTTCACATGTTAGGCACAGAATGCGTGACGGGATTGATGAATTAGAAAAGTCTTTTCCCTCAAAGGATGTTGTTGACTGTAACTTAGGCGTAACTGCAAGTACCCTTAAATCAATCAACCAGAAACAAACTTGAATTTTCCTTGCAGTTTTAAGAGATAAATCAACGCAGGCAGATCCATCTATCACCATAATACCATGCTGGAAGAACTCTATGTATTGATTCCATTAACAGGATCAGCAGACACCTTGATGCTACGGTTGCCCGACTCAAGCTGGGCCATAGATACTCACGAGAGTTTGCCTCTCCTGGTGATACCAAGCAGAGTAATGTTACTCCCACAACCTGCAACGTTATGTACTTGAGTCTTGTAAAATCAATAAATTAAGAGAAATTTCCTACCGAACGTGACAAGATGTGTGTCAACATTCCATCCATTACAATATTTTCTCCTAGATACTTAAACAATATCTTATCTTTGCCTATTGTGAATATTTCACTGATTACATACCTCGTATGTAACCTACTCATTGTTGCCACTTACCATATAATTCAGTCATTGTTGCTTAGTACTCGTAAGGAATTCGCTTATCATGTAACCCAACGTTACTCATGTTCTGAGGCTCAGTCCCCAGACCTTTTTGCCCTGTGTCCTCTAGAGCGCCATCGACCACGGCTTGGTTAGGAGTGCATAACAAATTCTCCATTATTGCGACAATAATCAGATATCAATCAGACCATTATCAGGCTGGCACAAGACCCAGCGTCAGCCAGTGTGGCCAGCACCCTACATGCACACACATAAGATACGTGCTGAATCGTATGCCTGGTAGTCATGCGTCAACCCATCTCACAGTAAACAGTATCGTACTGTATTGTGAGGTAAGAGTACAGGACCAAGGTATATGATAAAGCGAATGTTCATGGTGGGAAACCATGATGATCCTGTCGGCTCCACAAGCCTCATCTTGCTGGTATAATGAGAAGTTAATGCGGGTAATTTATGAGCTCATAATACAGTCTATTGCCTAAACATGAGGTGGGTTTTCCTGAAAGATGGATACTGCCAGAGTGCTGGTGAAGTGTGGCAAGATGCAGTATAAGGCTATGGTGCTGGTGAAGTGTGGTAAGATAAAGTGTTGGTGCTAGGGTACTGGTGAAGTGTAGCACGGTGAAGTGCTTGTGTCAGTGTGCTGGCGAAGTGTCGCAGGGAGTGGCACTAGTGCTGGTGGAGTGGGGCAGGTGAGAGGTTACCACACTAGTTCCCTCCCATCCAGCGTAATGTACTTTCCTGAAAAGAGCAATGTACATCCCTCCCACCCTAAGACATGACCTTCCCTGATAAAGTAATGTACTACTTTCCCATCCAGAGTAACATACTTCACTGCAATATTAACATACTTCCCTCCCACTGAGAGTTATGTCCTTCCTACCCTAACTAGTGTACATCTTTCCTACCCATAGAACAGTATATCCAGTATTATGTACCTCCCTCCCAGAGAAATGTGCTTATTAAGTACTGTTCGTCTCAAGTACAGTCATCTTCATGTACCATCCTCAGCAAGTACACCCTATAAGCAGGACGTGTCAGACTACCACAACTCTCCAGTCCTGCCACTGGTGTTAGCCTGCCATAACTCCCCAGTTCCGCCATTGCTGTCAGCCTGTCAACAGCTCCCCAGCCCTGCCACTGGTGTCAGCATGCCAATAACTCCACAGCCCCGCCACTTGCTTTCGTCAAACAATAATGCTGGTACCCCGAGCGATCTACTCACTGACAGCACTAACAAACTCCACTATAAGTCTTGATATCACCGACAGCGACAGAAAAATAGACATGAAAGCTCCCTGACGTGGCTGGGATCGACATTTGACTGTGAGTGACGGTAAAATATATTGCCACCCAGCGCGCGCAGGGCAGTTGCATCGGGGTAATGGAGGGTGCTAAGCCCCTCCATCCCTCACATCAAGTATGTTACCAATGTCCTCCAGCGGATATGTAAATGTACCCCTAGAAAAATGTACATGTGTGTTATCAATGATATAAAAGTACAGCGTCACAGAAGTATTTGTTCATCCACACATGTAAGGTCACAGATGAAAGTCTTGGTTAATCCCATAAAGAATCACTGCGTTGTCATACTTCGGATACGAAACTTTTCCATTTGGATACCAATAATAATCTTACTGTTATTTTACTCTTCTGCGTCGAAAAAATTTATTTCCCAGCAAGTTATTTACGACACCAGACGACCTAAGGTAAACATCCGGGAGTTCATATATTGAAATGTACTCCCTCGTTCATAGCCACAAGGGAAACAGAATTCATTAGGTAAAGTGAAGCATAATATCTTGTTCTCAACCACAGGTTACAGGTCATCCTGTTAAGTGAACATCAGAGCAGATCAGCTTTTTTCTTTCCTTTTCGAGTGACTAATATGTCACGGGGAAAACACACCCAGATCATGAGCATCTCCTTTTGAAAAGGTTCCTTAATAAAGTGGTAGTCATGGAAGCCAAAAGAGCCCCTGGGAAGGCTGAGATAGATATCATATGTATTCAGACTTTGAAACATTTATAGAATACAAAAGTGGAAAAAGACTGATAGATGATGAGTTCGAAAGGAACGAAATATATGAGAAGAATAAAACAATGAAATATTGTGCACTTGTTCTTAAAAATAAAAATTTTACATATGAGAGAGATAAGTGTTTATGAGGTTAAGACTGGGTTAGGAATACTACAGGAAACGTGGAACAGTGAGAAGTGAGCAAGATAAAGCATGTAGAGTATGTAGAAAATCTAGATCCCTCACCTTGCTTCATTATGTACTAGAACGTCCTTTGCTCTCGAAGTATAGAAAATTGAATGGATGTATATCACTGGGGAAATAGATAACATATCACAGAAATATAGGAACTTTACACCTGGAATATAGCTTAACATTTTATAGAATTATGTAAGCCAATGGAGGGGTATTCTTGAACGGGTGTGGGGATGACTTATGTCACCTCATCCCTTTGAGATATATTTTTTTCATTAAATAAGATTATCAATCATTCAGTTCTTTGAAAAGAAAATAAGATAAGAGAGAATTAAAAAGTTAAGTAGAGACTCTAAGGCGTTTGTAGATTTGACTCATACAAATTGAAAGGTTAGATAGAGAGTGGAGGCTGCAGGGAGGGATATATTTCCCCATCTCCAGTGTCAAGGGAAGAGTGAAGTATCATAATGGTCAGGCATCGTGTGGCTAGTCTACACATAGTAACTATAACATGCAGCAGTCAGGCGCGAGTAATGGTGGCAGGGACACAGGGTAAAAAGCTTGCCTGTAAAATAAGAAGGCAGCAACATAACAGTAAACAAAGAAAGATGCTTAGAGAGAAGTGATACCTGAGGAGCTATTGAGGCAGAAGGCTTTTGATTTCACTCTGGCTAATATAAAGGAGGAGGATATGCGAGTAGCACTCCATTTTAGGGAGAATATGATACGTATACATACGAAATAGCTGCTCATGAGAGAAGTAACCAGGTCACGAATACAAAAATCCAAGCCTTTTGAAAAGCAGATTTTGTAATGTTGCTTATGTGGAGTTCCAGGCAGTGAAGGATAAGGTTATATTTAAGATATCTGTGTTACTGCAAGGATGAATAATGATGCTTGGAAACTGAACAAAAGAATATAAAGACATTTGGAAAGTGATGATGGTATGAAATACCTTTTAGCACTATTGAATTTTAATTAGATTATTGCTTCCCCAGTCCGAAGTACTGCACAGGTCCATATCAAGATGGTAGTGTTCAGTGCGAGGAACAGAATGAATATGAGAGTAAGGAGAGGAGGGAAAAGGACTGAAAGTATATAGAGTGAAATCATTACATCAAGAGTGGATAAGGTTAGGTGAAGAAAGATCACATATGTGGAGAACAGAACCCTTAGGGACTCCACTGCTGAAAGAATGACAGAAGAAAGATGAGCCATTAATGACTACTGCAGTGAACCGACTAGATGAAGGTATGATACATCAAGTTGTTGAAAGAAGCAGAAAAGCCAAATGATGGGAGTTTGGAAAGCAAAGACCCGTGCAGCAACCTGTCAAAGTCTTTTGAGATGTGGAGAGCCATGACGAGTGATGCACTAAAATCCTTCAAGGAGAAAAGATCACCGGTAGACATTGCACTTTGAAAGCCATGTTACTGAGGAGAAAGAAGGGAAAGGGTATTAAGAGTTTTAAGACATTCATGTTATGCTAAATAAAGGTTGAAAGACTTTGGAAACAACAGAAATGAGAGCAGTGGGGCGATAGTTAGAAGGGTGAGAAAAGACTCCTTAAGTTTGGACTCTGAGACATACGAACCATACACCTCATCCACTTGAAGTTAGGAAAGTGCTCGGAAGACTCGGTGCAAGAAAGAGTATAGGAGAGCGCATAGTGTTAGTGGGTGGAGATGGGACAGGAGGAGTAGATGCAGAATTATCCAACGTAGAACCAGAGGATTAAAATGGAACCGATAAGGAGGCTTTATTAACTGCAGAGTTGGCTATAAACGATCATGTCGGGGAGCGGAAGAAAGGTTGAAGTATGTAATGTTTTGCACATACCACTTCATATGGGCTGATCCAGTGCCTGTAATGTCTTACCCGCGCCACGTCAAGTGGGCTTGGTTCAGTGGCTGTGCTGTCTTGCTCATGCCACGTTATGTGTGATGGTCCAGTGCCTGTAATGTCTTGCTCATGATACATCATGTGGGCTGATCAAAAGAGTAATGAAACTAAATCAGCTTCTTATCTATAGTATTGGGTAACCATAACCTGACCTCCCTCCTTCCCTCCAATCATCCTCCCTGCCCTCCTCCCTCCTACTCCACTTCCTTAACTCTACCTTCCTGCCTCCTGTCCTGCAACCCTTCCCTCTGCCTCAGCCTCCCCCTCCCCTTATAATTTCAACCCCTCCAAGGCTACAACGTCCACCTCCTCTCATGTTTTCAACCCTTCCCAGGTCACAATCTCCCCCTTCCCTTGTGTGTTCAACCCCTCCCCTTCCACAACCTCATCCTCCTGTGTCCAACACTCCCCCGCCGCAACTCCCCCTTCCCTTCTTGTCTTCAGTTCTTTCCTCTGCCATAACTTCTCCCTCCACTCATGTCTTCATCTCCCCTGCCATAACCTCCCATACCCACCCCACAAGACCACTTCCCTTTTTTTTCGTCTCTCCTCTTCCCTTCCCGTATAACCACCGCTTTCACCCTCCCTATGCTTCCTCCTCTGTCCCATCCTTCTACTCCCTTCCATTATTTCCCCTGCTCGTCCCTCTCATCCCCTGTTCATTATCCCTCCTACATACACATTCCTGAGCCTCCGCGCCCATCATTCCTCTTTCCATCCTACTTCTCCTGTTCCATGTCCGCTTCTGTTCTACACTGCTATCACGCACTTACCCATCCCACCTGGCCTCTACCTGCCCACTCCCATTCTCTCACTCTCCCAACGCACTTCCTCCACTGTCCACACGTCATCGCCAGATTCAGTTCCCCATTCATACCACTGTGAACATGATGGACAATGGGTGAAGGGAGAGAAGGAGGGAATGGGGCGTGTGTTGAGGAGGGTAAGGGGAGGGGGTGGTGGGAGTTAAGGAAAGGGGAGCTGAACAATGGCGGGCGGGGGCAGCTGGGGTGGGTAACTGCGTAGCGTTCAGAGGACATGTGTAAAGTGTGGGTGGGAGGAATTATGAGTATAGTGTAGGTGTTGGCACTGAGGGGAATATGTGCATGGAGTAAATATAGGTATGTTTGGACATGGGGAAATATGGGCATTGGGATGTAGGTATACTGGAATGTGGGCATGAGGAAGTGTGGGCATGGGGGAAGTTTAGACTTGGGAGAATGTGGGTATGGGGAAGTATGAGCATGGAGAAAGGGGGTATGGGGAGTGTAGGGATGAGTAGGTATGGGTAGGTATGGGTATGGGGAGTGTGGGCGTAGGGAAATGTGCGCGTGGGGGTTTGTGAGCATGGGCGAAGTGTAAAGATGAGGTAATGTGAGCATAGGAGAAGTATAGTCATAAGAGGAAGTAAAGGCATGGGTTAGTATGGGCGTGGGGAAGTTTGGGCATGGGGAGTGTGAGCTTGATAGAGAGTGGGAAGTATGGACATGGGGAAATATGGGCATGAGGAAGTATGGAGCATTGTGGGGATGAGCAAGTGTAGGAGCGGGGGAAATATAAGCAAATAGGAGGTAAGGGGATGTGCGTAGGAGAGCGTGTGGCTGGGTAAGAGTGTGTGCCTCGGGAGTTCAAGCACTGGGGAAGGATAAACAATGGGCGGAGTGGGAGTTGGGGAATCTGGGCATGAGGGAGGCTGATCACAAGGGAGTCTGGGCATGAGTAGAAATATTGGTATGGAAAAGGAAAGGCATGGAAAATCGTAAGCTTGGGGAGTGTGGGCGTGAGTCAGTGTGGTCACGGAGGAGTGCGGGCGGTGGTGAAAGTATGGGCATGAGGGCGTGTGGGGATGGGAAAGTATGGGTATGGAGTGTGAGCGTGGGGGAGTGGACACCTTGGCAATGGAGAGTATGTGCGTAGGAGATAGTATGGGCATAAGGAAGTGTGGGCATGGGGGAGTAGCAGGGGTAAGGAGAGGGTAAACATGGTGAGGAAGCATGGGCATATCATACTGTGGCCATGGGGTGTTGTGGGTATCGGTTAGGACTGAACCTACTGCTATTGTCACTCAGACCAATGGCGCCAGAGAGCGGAGAGATGTTAGGACGAATGGTAATCCCTCATCTGTCTTACCGTCTAAAGTGTCAGTCTTGCTCAACGCTCTTGAGCTTGCTGAAATTACAACCACAAACAGTTTGATTATCCCTGTTTCTCAACCGTCACTATTTGTCCTAAATGATCTTGAGACAAGAATGTAGCTCACTTGTCTGTGAAGCCAGGCGTAGATATGCGAGCATTACTGATGAAGGGATTAAAGTCAAACGCTTGGGGAAACCCTCTTACACATAGGTCTTGGAGAGAGTGGCACACCTGATGCTTAAGAAAAACTGGCACTTGATAAACGTTGTTGAGCAGTAGCCTCTGTGCTTCCCATACGATGTGTAAAGTGTGTGGGTCATAGCGTGGCGCTCAAGGGATCTTCCCGTCGTGGTCAAAGGATCAGATGATAAAAAGGACACATGACTACATGTCTCGTGCCGTGTGACAAGGGGCGGACCTCTGTCCGTCATTATGATCACCCAGGATTTCACGGATTCCTCAGCTAAGACGACAGTGACCGGTCCACACACACACACACACACACACACACACACACACATACCCATGCGGGGTACTGTGGTGTAGTGGTTAGCATGCTAACCTAGGTTCGAATCCTGGATGTGGCAGTCAGCCCAACCAGCCCAACTGTCCGTCCTTCTTTTGGGGATGGGAGATAAATAGGCGTAAGTATGTGCGTGTGTGTGTGTGTGTGTGTGTGTGTGTGTGTGTGTGTGTGTGTGTGTGTGTGTGTGTGTGTGTGTGTG
>JAUTXX010528755.1:0-10774 GCA_032273605.1 Panulirus laevicauda | reverse complement strand
CCTCAGTCACGTTTGTTAATATACAAGGAATTTCTCCGTCACATTTCAATGCATAACATATCTACACGTATGTAAATATATATATGTTTTATACATTTTTTTTTTGGCTTTTATAATTACGATGCGAGATATCCGTCTGAAGAAAATACTAAATAATATCATAGGTTATGTGTGTGTGTGTGTGTGTGGAAAGATAAGATATTGTGGGTAATGGACCGACGTGGAAGCACATACCACCCAGCCGGTACACCACCCACGGTTGCAGTTTACCCAAGAATGCAAGAAGATAGGACAGACGAGGGACAGGCTTCCACCACCTCATGCACATAGAATAGTTAGTTTAATTGGAGGTCCACCGACTCACCCCCATGGCCCAGCCGGCCTGGAGGATGACCAACTCCTCCCTCGAGGCCGACCAGCCAACCCCAACACAGAGAACAACCCAAGAACCACCTTACATCTTCTTGAGCAAGTCTGTTTATCTGAGGAAGACCATCAGTTTATAGTACTCGAGTTGTCCCCGAAGACATTGATAATGTTAAAACCAATGTTTTTCCTGTTGTAATAGTCTATTTCTTTTTCTATGTTGATTTAAGCTATGGCATGGCAAGAGTAGATGTTCTATTGTTAAGATTTCTGGGCATGGTTGACATGTCGGTGGAAAGCTTTAGCTGATAGACGGCTTTATGTGGGTGATAAAATGTAGAGTTTATTCTGAGGCGGACCAACACAACCTCTTCTCTTCTGTTCTTACGGTACAAGGTCGGCCAGTCCACCACTTCCTGCTTTTATTTCGTGTAGATGGTCAGGTTGGTCGTTTGAGAAACTAACAGTGTTTTAATTGCCATCTGCAACTTCTACTAAAATGAAATCTTTAATTTTTTCAAAATAGTTTGTGACACTTGTTTGTAAATAAAGGATAACCTTACAATGCAAAACTAGTGCTTTTTCCTTTTTTACCAAAATGATTTTTTTTCCGCAATTGGGAAATTGTAATCATAATTGGTTTTTGTGGTAATTGTAATGTAATTACCATTCCCAAATGTATTTCTAATTATAAAAGTAATTCTAGAAAATGGAAAGTATTTGCATTTGTAACTGTAATTTGATTTTCAAAATGTAATTGCTCCAACACTGTCATCAAGTCAGTACCTGTTATTCTGCTGAGGCAGTTATTTTTGATAATCTTCAATGCACTTCAACACCAACTCTTACACTGGGTGAAGTGCAAGACCTGCCTCCGTCACTGCCTTAACCTTAGCTATGCCTGAATTAATATTACAGCATATGAATCGCTAACTTCTAACTTAGTCTCCATAATACATCTTGGGAGCTTATCAAGAATAAATTTTAGATGAGTAAAATACAATAATTTCAGCAAATGTTTATTAAATGTTTTATATAGTATGTACTTAAATATATTACAAACAATTAACATCTACACCTGCATCAAATATAGAAAATACTCTGTTAAGGTTATGACATATTCAGATGACAATCTTGGGCCTGTTTCAAAAACCCATGAATTTCAGAAATCTGCACTCTGGTCTCAAACATTTTGTATTCTTTAATCTCGACCTATATGAAATGTACTAAACAGTAATAAAAACAAAAAGGAAGAAACAGCATAAAAAAAAAATAACACCCTGTATCAAAAAGTAATAGTAAAACTATCAAAAGATGTCACAAAGTTAAAGATTTATATTCCATAATTAACCAATGCTTAAGGCCCAGTTTATATAATTTACTTAAATTTCTAAAGGCTTGTTAAACATATTTTTCAATTTATTTCATTTAAAGTGCAAGTCTGTGAAAATGGAGAATGAAATAATTCTACAAAGACATGGTTTTGTAAAGGAAAAGACCAACAGAATGAAAGACTGTGTGTATATATGAAAAACAGGTGCGGAAAGAAAAAAACACCTAAAAATAGAATCTGTCAGGTGTACATTATCAAGTGTATATGACTAAGTCTAATGTGGAAGAGACACTAAAACTGTGTGAATGTGAAAGGCTTAAAGATACTATTAATGAAAATGTGTGTTTGGCACAGTTTTCAAAGTTTGTGCAACTGGCTACCCAGCTGTGCAATGATAAGCAGCGTGGCAAAAAAGGATGTTGTACAGACTGTTTCACATGAATACAGATTACACTTGAATTGTCAATTCAAAGTACAAGGAAACACTGTCCCATAAGATTCTTTTTAAACCTTCACTCGATACACAATCGGTATTAACAGATTATCAAACTGAGAGGAAAATACTATCAATCTCTAGTCCTCATCCTCCAGCAACAAATTGCTCAATAAAATGCCAAACATATAGTGTACATTGTATCACAAATTTCCAACCAATAACCTTAAAACAGTAAGCCTTTCCTCTTGGAAGACTGTTGCTATGACCCTTCTTGCTACTCCTTCTGAACAACAAAATATTACCTGTTTCTTGACCTTGATTGCACTTTTAACCCTAACCAAGGTTCAAGTAAGCAACAACTATAAAATGTTCTGACATTTACAGTAGATGTATTCTCCTCTATCTCTGGGGATGGGAGAAAGAATACTACCCACCTATCTCCAGCATGCCACTGATGGTGATGACGTACAAGGAACAGGAGAGGAGATTTGGAAACCCTCAATATTTTAGCTCAGAGCAATACAAATTTAAAGGGTAAATTGGTAGCATAGTTTGGCTTTGTTAGAGTTAAGTCCAGGGTGAGGAAAAGTACAAACGCAGTGGCACTCCTAATACAAAATGAACTTTGAGACTGTATTAAAGAATGCAAGAGAATGATTTCAAAGTTATTGGTTTAGAATAAAAGCAGACTATGAGAGGCAGGCAACTGTTAAGGCTCATGAACCAAGAGAGGAGACGAGTGAAGAAAGGAATGCATTTTTAGGAGCTAAGTGCTTTTGCAGCATGGCAAAGGGATCAGAATGTAAGGATGGGTGGTGTGGCAAGGGGTCCTGAATGCAAAGTAGAAATGGGAAGAATATGTGTTGTTTATTGAAACAGGGGTGAGTGACAAGAAATTTAAAGAAAAATTACATTCATATGCACATATGGGGCAGTAGGGTGGGAATTCCTTGACATGATGGGAATTTCTAAACATTAATGCTGTACAAAAGGAAAGATTATTGGATGTGAAAGTGGGTTTATGTAAAGAAGAAATAACATACTTGCTAAAAATGATGTGAAAGCAAGCAAGCTTGGAAAAGCAATTTCTTCACAGAAATACCAGGAACAATTGAGTGATGACTGATGTAGGGTGAAAGTAAATGAAACTGGAGGAATACTTAAATGTGCTAGTCAAGTTTATGGCATGCTGGGAGGCATATGTGGATGTAAGAGAGAGGGTAGCTAGTGGTAGAATGAAGAAGCTGAACTATTAATGCAACGGAAGCTGAGAATGCAAGGTAAAAGACAAGTGTATAGTCAGTAACTGAAGGAATGAGTGGGTGTTATTTGAAGTACAAGTGAAAGTAGCAAATCAAGAAAAAGGTATAAGAACTGAAAAAGAAGGCAACTGTGAAATGGGAGGAGATATTCACAGAGCATAAGAAATGCTTTGGAAGGAAATGGCTAATGAGAAGAAAAGGTCAAAAGGGAGACAGAATGGGGTACGAGCAAAACAAAGAGTAACAAAGATGTGAAAATAAGATGTAGTGAGTGTTCTGGAGGACTGCTGAAGGTATAAGATGAGGAGGCAAATGTGATGTGTTTGGGAAAAGGTGAGATGTTGTACACAAGTCATGGTATAAGAAGTGATAAAAAGCGGTTATGTGACAGAAGCTCAGCATAAGATGGAAGGTAGGAAAGCATAAAGAATAACTCAGACTGCAGTTGTGTTTCTCAAAAAGCCTCTGACAGGTGGGTAGTTACTCTCTTTGGCATATGTGTGACCAAGGTAATAATCCTGAGTATTTGTGAAATGTGTTAAAAAATACTTTGTAAAAAAGCAAGTAGAAGAAAAATTAATGTTCAGATTATAGTGGAAGTGTAAGGGTGAGTAATGACTGACTGGATGTTGTTATGACAAAACAAATGAGTGGGAAGGAACAATTTCCAGTCATCACAGAAGCAGCAACTTAGTGGTTTCTGGAGTAACAGAGGATTTGTAGATCATATTCTTGCTTTGGAGAATGTGCATTGTAAATATTCATGGATCTTGATGAAGTGTAGAACGGGAATGCAAGAAATGCCATATGGAAAAAGCTACAAATAACTGGAGAGCAGGGGAAGTTTCTAAATTCAGCAAGGAGCATTTACAAAGTGAGTAGAGTCTGGGTCAAGAATGTGTTATTTTGACACAGAGGTCAGAAGTACTGGGAGATATATCAGTTGTGAAAGATATGGATTTGGCAGAAGACTACAGAGGAAAACTTCAGAGGGAAAGTATGACACAGAACACAGTTTAGAGCTAAGGTGAATAAAAGATGATAAAGTGTACCAGAAGTGAGGTGGGACAGTTTGTGTATAAGTCCAAAATGGGAGGACCTAGTTGGAGAAACATGCTTTAGATACATGGAAGTAAAGAAAGCAGCAAATGGAATAATGGAGAATGGAGTGAATTACAAAGCAGAGGAGAGGGCAAAAGGTACTTATCATATTAAAATTACAGAGTACATGGGAGAGACAGATTACAGATGACCTGATAGGTCACAAGCTTATCTACTAGAGGACAGTAATAGGGTTCTGGGATCCTAATCTTATTTGTGGTATAGGGCAAAGATGGGTATGTCTGAAAGGTACAGTACTCCCAAGAGTGTTGTATGAATGACTCTTAGGCTTTAAATGCAAAGATTAGGAAGACAGTAGAGGGCTGGAAATAAATACCTGAGAATGACATGTGGCATTAGAAAGAATGTTGCCAGACAGAGGAGCGAGTATAGTTTGACTGTTTAGCTGACTAGGGTGTGCTGAAATGGTTTAGGAATATGGAGAGGAGTGAAGAGACCGATAGAGAAGAATTATGTATCTGAAGCAGAGAGAGCAAAGGGAGAGGGTTACCAAGATGGACTGATGAAGGGAAGAAGACTTTGAGGTATCTGCACTTGAGCATTCTGTAGGATGAAAGGTGTACACTAGACTGAAAGAACTTGAGTAACATGGTATACATGGGGTGACATGCTGTAAACAGGCTGAACCAAAAAGTATAAAGCACTTGTGGTAAACTGTGAAATACTCTGAGAGCATTCACAATGAATGACTAGACATTAAACATGACAGCTACAGAGTACATGTGTCAGAGTGAGGATGTTGTTTGTTTGTTCCTGATGCTGTATAACAAGTGCAATTCAAGTTCTTTGGAGCAACCATAGAGTTAAGCAGAGAATTTTCCTTATGTACAATCAGCTATTAACAACAAGACAAAGCAGGTGGAAAGAAAGTTGAAAGCAGGAAGTACTCTACAACTGGTGATTAGCTGGCAAAAATTCAGCAAAGATAAGTATTTTATACCAGTACACTCTCCTGCTGTCCTTCAATCAGAAGTCTGCAATTTCTATCATGTACATTCTAACATTTTCAGTAAAAGCCTCTTCACATTTTCAAACTAACTCATTATTCCTTCCTTCACAACAGATATTTTTTCTCATGCACATTGTTAATCTATACCACTGTGTGTCCAAACCAACATCTAAAGATAAACCACAATAATCAATTCTATCAAATGTATCTAGGTAGTATTTGCATTTTGAAACAATCATGTTATCAACTGCAATAACTTGCCTTGCTGCTTTTCATCTCATGGCCAACACAGACTAAGTTCACTATAAGAAAATATATATCTTACTGACCCTTCCCCATCTTTCTATTTACTGTTACTATACTTCTCATGATTACTTACATATTCATTTATTCTCCCTTACATATGTTGAACTGTAGTTCCATGGGTTTCATGCATAGAAAAACATTCAACCTCTAATGTAAACATAAAAATAAATTACTCCTCTGGAACCTTCAGCCCCGAACTAACTTAAATATTGAATCACTGACCTCTTCATTATGTGTCTATAAGGATTGTATCTCTCTTCCTTATTCTAATTTCATTTAAGTTCACTCCCATTATGTAGGGTCAAAAGTCAGTGCTCTGGCAGTGACTCCTGACCTTTTCAATTAATTCACAAAATCTATCCACTTCACGTTATTTCATGTGGCATTGAATAAATGCTGTCAGATAAGGAATTCTATGCCAGTAGCAACTC
Source organism: Panulirus laevicauda (assembly GCA_032273605.1). Taxonomy (NCBI): domain Eukaryota; kingdom Metazoa; phylum Arthropoda; class Malacostraca; order Decapoda; family Palinuridae; genus Panulirus; species Panulirus laevicauda. The sequence goes on along the minus strand of JAUTXX010528755.1, from coordinate 4,569 downwards.
ATGTGGAGGTCACAAAGTTCAGTTATGTTCATCATATTCACCTTCACAACCTTATTTTATGTAATGCATTCAAGAATGGCCCCACAAAGTGCAAGTCTGGTAATCAAATAATTTCTTTACAGGTAGTCCTTGATTAACGCTAATGTGTTCCTCAAAAACATGACATTAAACAAAACGATATTAATAGAAATGGGTTCTTCCACAGACACCAGATCAGAACCATATTTTGTACACAAACAAGGCTGCAAATCTTCCCATATTATTAGAAACACAATACTAATATTTACAGCAGATAATAATATTTATTGCGGTGAAACAAATGTATATAAAAATTTCTACATGGTTTATGGTGCATCAATGACATTACAACTCTAGTTGGTATGGGTTGAGTGGTCAACCAGAACACTTAAAAGCTCACTGACCCATAAACAAAATCACCAAAGAACATCAAATTTTAATTCAAAGGATGAAGCAAATAAAGAAACACCATAGTTTTATGACAAATTTCCTATCCCTTGCAATAATTTCCATAAATTCAGTACCATTAACGCATTATAACATCATGTCTCTGACAGAAATGGTGTAACTGCAAATGAATGCAACATTTATCTAGGACTTAACATAACTGTTTAATGACAGCTATAATACAGAACTACCTGTGCTGAAATGAGAGAAAATGCACAATATAAAAACTATCTTCATTTACATCTACTATTTTCTAGAATCCTTTCTTTTAATTTCCCAAAGAACTTCACAGTTCCTTCACTCCCCGACCTACCACCCCCCAATCTTCCTGGGGCATCCTGTAGGTCATGTTATCCATATGAATAACTTCAATGCCAGCCCCATAATAACTTATGACATAGTGTGAGCCATCTGCAGGTCCAACTGTCTGGGTGGCAATGAGAATAATATCAATAAGCTGTCCAAGAAACAGAAATCCCAAGGTGCAAAATTTGGCCAGACCGATGGCGTAGTAACCCAGGTAAATTCGATCCACGCCAAACATTCCAAGAAATACTGATAGAAGCAAGGCAGTTTCATAAGAATAACCATTTGTGTACCTGCAGATGAAAAAATAAGAATCATTAAAATCAAAATACCATCAAAAAATAATGTAAATCTAATACTAAAAACATTTTGTTTGCTACGATAGGAAATATATGCTGGATAATAAATACATTATAAAATTATTCCTTTATGTACCGTCCCAAATAAGATTCAATGCAAGAACATTTCAGTCATCCCAAATACTTGCACCATCTGGGATACGTACAAGAAGTGGGTATAATCCAGTACAGTATACCCATTCTAACATACCTCAATGTATCGGAATTCAGCTTCTAATAGATCCTTCAGACCCCATCATGAGAGTGGGAAGATTAGCTTGTGCCTCATCCAAGCCCTAATTCTGACTAGCAGGTGATTCATGTGCCTCCAGGTGATCTTGGAGCTATTCCCTTCTGATTCTAAGCAGTCTTTGCTGCTCCCTAAAGACTTTCAGGATCAAAGGAATAAGGTAGGCTTCCTTTACAATTTCTGATATTTCACTTATCAATGTACTTGAAAAAATTTGGAATGTAACAGAATTTGGTTTCTAGTGGACCATTCTTCCCCCAAATTAGTCTCAGTGGTCCTCAACTTACTGGATTGGACTACCTTTGTGATGTTCTGGACTTCGATGATAAAGTCCATTTAGTCTATTTAATTTAATTTGGTCCAGTGAGGTCCAAAGGCCCCTTTTGAACCTGAATTCTGATACACTGAAGTCTGTTAGAAGGGGGTTTACTTTAAAACATAATCTGTGGGCCATTATTTTTTGTAAAATCCATAAAATTTCAAAATCTGAGAGCTGTTTGATCCCAAGGATTATGGGTTTTCAAATTTCTACCTATGTTCTCAATAGATTCCAGTGTATACAAAAAGCAATATAACAAAACAGATTACTAGAAGATCACATAACAAAGGCTTATGGCGGTTGTCAAGCTAAAGAATCCTGACAAATTAGCTAACTATATATTCTAACATTTCAAAACTACAACAATAAAACTATTCTATAAAAAGAAAGTAACTCAAAAAAAATCATAAGTAATAATCTTAACAAGTAGCACCTATCTCTGAACCAACACAATGACCCTATGCACAACTAATTAACTTGGCTGATCAAATGTGCGACCATGCACTATGTAGACCGACCTACTGATGTCCCTGGAGAGGAGGGAAAGGGGAGATAAGAAAAAAAAGAAAAGAAGGATTATGTCACAGATTTGAAGGCTCTAAAAGAAAACAGCAGAGGTTATCAGGTTAATACACCACAGACTCACTAAAGCATAAGCAACAATCAACAGGTCCATGATGCTGAAGTGTGAACAAGAAAGAGTGCTGTTAGTTGAAGGCCACTGCACTAATGACAATGTGGGCCCAGGCAGATTACTATATAATTGATAAGGTCTCTGTGAATGACCATTAGCTGATATAAGAGATATTGTAATGTTGAAGGTGAAAAATCCTGATGAATACACCATATTCAGAAGGTACAATGGTATTTTAATTTCCATGCAAGGAGGTCTTCTCTTCTTCCTACTCAGACAGCTTTATCCAGATATGAAAAATGAGATGAATAGCAGGAAAAAAAGTAAATGAGGGCAATGACTGAGACAAGATAAAAGAAAACCAATAAACATGAAAAGAGTTTGTGTATCACTTATGCATACAATATAGGTAATTTCTAGAATTAATATACAAGCAATCACAAAACTAATCTAATGATAAAACATTTAAAATAAATGAAGACAGAACAGACTTACCTGCAGGGGATTTCATGCTCAAAAGTCCCATTACTTGTTTCTGTGCAAATTATCCCAGGGGCAGCAGTACAAATAACTTTTGCGCGTCCAAGTTTGTTGCATCCTCGAGGCTGCTGCGTGCGAGGATCTACATTTTTGTCTATACATAGATATTGGCCTGGTAATAGGGAGGAGCAATTGGTGAAGTACTCTCCACACACTCCACTGGCCATAAACAGACCAAATATAGATCCAATAATACCAAGCTTGTAAAGCTTGCTGGAGAGTCCTCCAATAGAGTTCTCTATGTTTCTCATCTCATCCAAATTCTAAAACTACTTAGGTAATCATTCTGAAGGGTCAGGAGACTGTGGCTTCAATGGGAGGTCTTACTGTTGCAACCAGAGGTAGAAAAAGCTGGAAGAGTAAAATCATGTAAGAAAGCTATAATTTACATATCTGTTACAGTTTGAAGATAAAACTCTTTATAAATCAAAATCACTGACAATTATCATTAACCACACTTTGGTCATATACTGCTTAATTTCAGCTATCAAATACATCCTCTATGATGATGAAAATTGTTTAAAAATTCAACTTGTAAATTATCATATACAAATGAAATTTGAATTTGCAAAGATAACAGGTTTTTCATTTCATCATTTGGTTTCTACTGCCATCTATTACTTATCTTTCATAAGAATATCATTCTTTTCATACATATTCGCCATTTCCCACATTAGCAAGGTAGCGTTAAGAACAGGACTGAACCTTGGAGGGAATATCCTCACTTGGCCCCCTTCTCTGTTCCTTCTTTTGAAAGAGCAAAAAAGGGAGGGGAGGACTTCCAGCCCCCACTCCCTCCCCTTTTAGTCACCTTTTATGATACGCAGGGAATACCTGGGAAGTATTCTTTCTCTTCTATCCCCAGGGATAAAGAATATCATGATTATCCAAATATTTATGCACATGCTTACTATAATTTCTAAGTTCAACAGTTAAATCTTGGATAAATCATGGTCAATATACTTGGGATAACTATAAGCAAATCTATGAAAAATGCAAACATGAAATTGAATGGGGAAGCTAATAAAAGTAACATGTCTGTGAGTGAGTAATTATACAGATATCCTTCTTATTGCAGTTTCCTAGTATACAGTTTCCTGCAAAAATGTGATTAAAGCTCTCACAAAAAAATTAAAATCAATGTATCGCAACAGCAGATCAATCTGGCAAGTGATCACTCACCTGAGAGATACCTAACTCCCCAAAGTTAAGTAATCCAAAACATCCGGCTAAACATTTGCCTGCAAAGGCTGTGTGCTTTCTGAGTTGTCAGAGTGTAATAATTTCTGCTAACAGACAAATGTTTATGAGTGTTACAGGAATGAAACTGAGAAGTTTTGAGCAGGATTTTGAAGACCAGACAGAAGATGATCCAAAATTATTTGATTAATATATCTTTGGTCATGGAGAGATTGATCTTATGGACAATGACTCTTCCAGCATAAAAAGCTGACCAAGATGAGGCAGAGGGTGTTTCTACCACAAGTGGGGGGACTATTACCAATAACTGTCCGATCTCCACAACACTGCGTGTGACTGGTGCAGCTGGTAATTTCACGACTTTATAGAATGTTACTGTCATGAAATAAAAATATCAGTGAATCACACAAATTACAAGAAACCAATTATCATATAAGACAATACATAACAATACTCAGTAATCAGTTTTTAATATAGATAATATAAATCACAAAACATGCATAACTGTGCTGACACA
>JAUTXX010528744.1:378-11094 GCA_032273605.1 Panulirus laevicauda | reverse complement strand
AGACACCCCAATCTGAGCCTTCGAGGAGGATGAGCACTCCCCGCGTGACTCCTTCTTCTGTTTCCCCTTTTAGAAAGCTAAAATACAAGGAGGGGAGGGTTTCTAGGCCCCCCCCCCCCTAGTTGCCTTCTACAACACGTGAAGAATGCGTGGGAAGTATTCATTCTCCCCTACCCCAGGGATAAAAACTACTGATATCATGGAATGAATTGCCCAGTAACATGAATCAAGAATGCTTTCCACAAATGTTTTTGCATATTACATATTACAAGAGAAAAATATATTCAGAATAAAATTCAACAGTTGGTCTACTAAACTGCAAATTTTGTTTGTTCAGGATGATAAAGGGTTATGGTTGTTATAGATGAAGTTTATCTAAAGGAATGTTAGGAAATTCCAATATGTAGCATGTAAAAGATAATCAGATATTCCTCTATAAAATGATAGAATTCAAAAGTAACAGAAAAATTACAAAGTTATATCATTACCTTTGTGATGGCCCAGTGTAATATCAAATGAGTGCCCAAGGGCCTGGAGGAGGTGTGTATGATGACAGCTCCTGATGATAAAGGATGACATGGTATTTGGTAATGCTGTGTCCGTCTTGCTACTAAGGTTGTCTTCTTAATGTACTTTCTTTTCATACACAGGCACAGTGTTAGGGTTGAATAACAAATACTTTTAATGATATTACAGTGGATCTTTCACACTGAAATTCATTGTTATGGAGGTTGGCTGTCATGGGTAGGGAGGATATGGAAGGATTTGTTTCTTCCTTTATACTGAAAACTGTGCTCTTATTTCATAAGTACTCTAATTTTCAAACACAAGCAGAGCATTACTGGTGAATAACATGATATGTATGTAGAAATATTACACCTGTCACACTAATATATAAGTGAGGGGAGATCAAGTGGCAGTCATGTACTAGGAGGATACTGCAAAATGTTGTTTGTTTGGAAATATTCAAGGTCTTCATATATATGCAACAAAGTCCTCTATTACCGTAGGATTACACTCAAAAAATTAGGTTCAGGCTAAACACAAGAGTGAGAAGATCAAGTGGTTAGCATGTATGAAAATAACCTAGGTCTTTGCAAATTATCTGTACCAGAATCCTCCAGTACCCAGGAATTTCATTATGAAAATTAACCACAACTGTTACATAAAATTTCTCCCACAACAGCAAGTTCACAGGGGATGCCTCCCTGTCCTCCTTTCATAATCCACCACTAAAACTGTCGTCATCAATCACTCATTTCTTCATATTCTTCATGATGTTCTTCTTTACCTTCCTCACTAACTGATTCATATTATAATTGTTCCTCCAATTAACTCATGTCATCCAACACCCTACGTACTGTCAACTGGGTCACTGTGTAGGCTTGAACTTCAGGGCATGACTCATGATGGTGGTCCTACGTGTATTGAAGTCAGCAGAATTTTTCCCCATGCCTTCTCAACAATGGAAGAGACCTATAGAGGCTGTCAATGGTATAATTAGATAGCAGGATATGTAAACAGTGGCAGGAAATGCTAAAACATCAACTGATGTTTGCTGTATTTTCCTACAGAATGTCAAGTGATATCAGCCATTGTTGAAAAGTTCAAATCCTGACTGGAAAGGGGAGTATACACACACAAAACTTTTAATTTTTTCTTAAACAGAATGATGTGGACAGTGAACAGTTCTTGGAAAATGTAGGGATAAAGTAAGCAGAGAACATAATATGAAATTAAACTAAAAACGTTGAAAAAAGATGCAAAGTAGTACTTTAATTGTAAGAGTGGTGGATTAATGGAACAGAATGACCGAGTACATGGTTAATGCAGGCAGCATACATAATGCTGTAAATTTATGGAGTTGTATAATATAGAATGTTCAAGACATGGGGCCCAATGAGTGTAAATCTGCTTTCCCATATAGTACAAACAGGTACTGGCACAGAAAATAAGGCAGTTGATTCAATTTAGTCAAGACAGCGGACAATTAAGGGCCGGCAAATTAAACCTGTTTAACACACATTAAAGCTGTTCAATTTTCTATTCTTTCCAGTTTGATATTAACCAAAAATGGATCTAAATAAGGGAGAATATTAATGCCAGGCAACTGCAACTAGATCCATAAAAAGGGAGCATGAGGAAGGGATAAGATATGTATCACTACAAAACAAAAGTCCGATGTTGATGGAAATACCTAAGAAAAAAAAAATCTGAAATGAATGTGATTCAAGATGGAAGAAACTAAAACATCAATTAAAGATTCTGAAAAGTGTCATGAAACAAAAAATGAAATCAGGGAATTAAGAGCACAATTTGGCATCAGGTGAAAGAGACGATAAATCATGTAACCAAAGGAAAGAAAGCAGAATGACTTAAGAGCAGGAAAGATCATAGGGGGCTATTCTTGATGACATAGAGGTTGTTGAACAATAGTAGATGTCCATAATACTACAGAAGTTACTGAAAATAGTGGGAAGGGAGGTGCAGCTTTTGCCACTAGGCCACAGACTCGATGTTGACCGATGCAGAAGGACAGGAACCTGGGAACACGGAGCTGCTCAGGGCATTGAGTAAAGCTGTTGATATATACTGTCTGAGATAGAACTACCAGCAAAACTTATCATCTGGCAGATAAGAATTCCCAAAAGGGAGACTACAGAGAAAGTTGGATGCACAGAGGTTGATGAGCCAAAACTGGACTTAGCTGCAAGCTAAGCTGAATTAGAAAGATTAGTTAACCATGAACTTCACAGGCATAAGACTGATTATTTTTGGACTGCATGAAGAACATGCATCAATCAAAGAGAAAAGGGAAAATATAGAAAAAATATTTGTCAAAGAGATACTAAAGGCAACAGAATTATCAAATGCAGTGTATGTGATAAATTGTTGGACATACTCAAGAATTAAAGGGTATGAAAGGAGGGTGATGGAAAATTTAGATGGAAGTGCAGTGAATGTAGGAATGCAGTCATATGTAAATGAGGTGTTTAAAATGTAGACTTACAAGTTGGATACAAGGTCATGAGACACAAAAATGAAAAGGGAAATGCAAGGTGAACAGAAGAGATCAGAAATGCTGTGGAAGAGAAGAAAAAGGCATATGGGAGATTGCTTGAAAGGAATGTACCAGTGGATGTTCAGCAAAGAAGGATGTGTAAGAAGATGTGTAAGCAGAATATTAAGATGATGATAGAGGAAAGCAAAGGAGGAGTATATGAAGATTTTGGGAAAAAGTTGAGCAAAAACTTTAGGGAAACAAGAAACTGTACTGGTGAGGCAGCAGTTGTTACATGCATGGGTATGGAGGATGGAAGGAAGAGGATACAAGTGCAAGGGCTTATAGCAGAAAGGGAGGTGAAAAGGAGAAGAATATGCATGTATACATAGCCTACATTTTGGTTTTGCTCCAGTTACTTTTTATATCATTATGTGGCTCCTTTATACCTTCAAATGTTTTCCCATCCAGATCTGGGCTTTTACTATTTCTAACCACCTATGGTATCAAAAAATTGGTATAATATTGACACATGTATATTGTTTTAATCCTTATCAACATTTTTAATTCATAATTCAAGATTGATTTACTGTGATAATTGCACTGACAATGCTGTGCATTGAATATCAATTCTTGACAAGATTAATTTGCTGCAATATTGAAAATGCTTTGCATGATTAGTAATTTACTACAAATGTTGGAATTATTCAGGTTTGCTTCCCACCAAATATATATGTATCTTTCTTCTCATAAAATCATGAGGTCTCTAGCTCTGTAAGCTGCTAGACAAAACAAGCAGGGTTATATGATATAGTGTGTCCTGTCTCTGAGGATAGTACAAGTGCACCTGTTATTGTCATATTGGTATACATGTAGTTATGAATATAACTCTTTTGATACAAAAAAAAGCCCTGGTTGTTATGGGAGGGTTGGTACTTCAGCTGCCCAGTTGCAGATTGTTTTTCTGACATATTGTTGTTTTAAACTTAACGATATGTGTTACTTGTTCATATATATATATCTAAAGTCATGCATATCTTTTTTCATCCTTCATAAAAACATGAAAAAATAAGATTTATGTAAACAAACAGAAGACAAGCAAATAGGTGATTAGGTTCATCTGTTAACCCCACACAGAATTAAAGCAAAGCAACCAGTGCTTACGTGTGATTCATCCCATTTTCCTGTCTTTCATAGATGGTCTCTGCTTAATGACTGGTGTGTTGTGTAAGCTTCTGGAACAGATAATTAGAAAGCAAATGGAGGACTTTTTACAGACAAGAAATTACCTAAGTAAGAGACAGCATGGTTTGAGGGGAAGGAGGTCATGTATAACAAACCTCTTGGATTTCTGTGGGAGAGTGAGCTTCGTCTTTGACAAGAGAGAAAACTTAGTGAAATGTTTGTATCTGGACAGCCAGAAAACATGTGACACTGCACCACATAAGATGCTGATTAAAATGCTGGGTCACCAGGCAAGAATAAGGAGGAGAGCTCCTTTAATGGATGATAAATTATCTTGGTAGAAGGAAACAAAGGACGCTTGTCAGAGGAGCCTTCTCTAATGGGTCACACCCACCAGCAAAGTGACACAGGGTTCTGTCCTGGGACCATACTTCTTGCCCAAAGATACGACCTCCTACCTGAATATGTTTGCAGATGATCCAAAGGTCATGAGGGAAGTGAAAAGTGAGGAGGATTGTATTAATTCACAAGGGGACCTAAACAGATTTAAAGCTGATCTGATACATGTTTGATGGAGTTCAACCCAAGCAATTGTAAAGTAATACGGATAAAACAAAGTGAGTGAAGGCCACAATATAATTATCATCCAGCAGGAAATAAGCTGCAGGATTGTATGTGTAAGAAGGCCAACATATACTATGTTGACATCATCCTTATACATTAGGAGAACAGAGATGACAAGCTGTCTGCTGTCAAATATTAGAATAACTTTCAAGCATATGGATAAGGAAACACTTAGAAAGATATTCATATCCTACATAAGGCCAAAACTCAAATATACTTCTCATTTTTGGTTACTACACCTAAAGAAGCACAAATTACCAATAGAGAAGGTCCGGAGGAGGGAAGCAAAGATAGTACCAAAATTAAGAAAGCAGAACTACAAAAAAGACTAGAGGTTCCAGAATTGCCCACCTACTTAAAACAAATCAATGACATGGACATGGAACAGCTTTTTGAGGAATGGAACAACAGGAGGAATAACATGAAATTATGCAAGAAACTTGTTCAGAAGATGCTAAGAAATACTTTTACAACATTAGTGTGACAGAAAAAATGGAATAGAATGACTGAAGCCATGATTAGTGCAGACACCATACACAAAATTAAGGAGTTGTAAGTCAGCACAGCCTGTCCAAGAGATGAGGCCCAACAAGTTCAAAACTACCTCCAAATAAAGTGAAATGAGGTAACTGCAGATGCAAACACTATGTGTAGTTCACTACACATAATAACTTGTCATGTTATCTAAAACTTCTAAGAAATTACACATAGGCAAAATAAAAGTCCACAGTTAAAGCTGTAATCTATTCAGTCTGCTATCAGGTCACTTTGGCAATAATTATATCTATACTATGACCAATTACAAAATCTGAAATCTGTCCTACACAAGGCTGCTGACCTATACACAACAGTGTGTTTCACTGTCATATACTTTCAATAATATTAAAGGGTAGATGCAATGTATATTGGTAATATATTTCATATACTGGTACCAAATAAACTGAAAATAATCCTAATACATTTCTGGGAGGAAGAGCAATGGAACGACATCTAGTTTACCAAATAAAGAAAGACACTAATGACAAAGTTTCAACAGCTGATAAATCAGTGAAATTAAACCTTACCCCAATGTTTTATAGATTCTGATAGAATCCTCTTCTTTCTTGTCAGATCCCCAACTGTAAGTGTTGCATCAACAGTCAGCACCATAATGGAACTCTCCTGAGCAAATAACTGGGAAGCTTTAACTTGCACCTGACGTGGAGGAAGCTAACCTCACCTAAAAATGATACAGCAAATTAAACATGAAAGCTACAAACAACAGTGAGTATGTAACTGAGTGTGAAGTTTGCATGACACACAGATGAATAAAACTTAATAACATTTCATTTATAATTACTCCAGGACCAATTTCTACAATAGTATTGTGTTACCTTGGACCTTTCTAAAGGTCTCTGCAGCCCAAGGCTGCACTACTTCCAGTTGAAGGGAAATGCAGACTCCTTTGAAGTAACATGTTCTTTGATGACACTGTGTTCTCAGTAATACAACCTTACCAAGAGTGACTTCATTCGCAGCATAACCTCAATCAGGTGGAGTACAGGAATATCAATCAGTGATATTAATAAACATAAGTAACCTCTGGTCAAGATGTTCACTGAGAAGTGAAATGTAGGTCTGGGTAAACTACGTTTGTTGAGATTCTGAAGTGCTCATCAACATGCGTCAGCATATGAACCTATTTGACTGTAGTATATCAGACTGGGGCTAACAACTGCACTTGTGTGCTGCTAGAGATAGTGGAGGAAGCATCAAGGGTGGTGGAAGTGGTGGTGACAAAGGGAATGGCAAAGGTGGTGGCACAGGCAGTTGTAGAGGTGGTAGTAGTGATGGTGGCAAAGGGGTTGGCATAAGTGGTGGTAAATAGGCGAAATGTGGCTATTATGGTTGTAGCAAAAATGGTGCCAAGGTCATCATATAAGGTGGTGCTGTGGTAGTGGTTGGGAAGAGATGGTAATAGTGCTAATGAAAAGGAGAATGGCAGAGGTAGTGGCATAAGTGGCTCCAAAGGTGATGGTAGTGGTAAAGGTGATGCCTCAGGTGGTGGAGGGGTTGGAATAGGTAGTGGTACTGATGGTGACAAAGATGATGGCAGAGTTGGTGGTGGCAAAGATTGTAAAGTGGAGGTGGAGATGGTGGCAGTGATGACAAATGCAGTTATATAATTGGCTGTAGTGGTGGTAGTAGTGGCTTCAAAGTGGGAAGGTGAGATGGCTGCTGAGGAGTTGGCCAAAGTGGTGGCACAAGTTATTACAGAGGTGGTAGTACTAGGTGGTAACAAGGATGATGGCAGAAGTAGTGGCAAAAGTGATGGTACAGACGAATGCAGAAGTGGTGACGAAGTGGCAGTTACATGAGGTAGCAAAGGAGATGCCAAATAAGGTGGCAGAGGGGATGACATAAGCTGTGGCACACAGATGTAGCCTATGATTGTAGCAGAGGTGGTAAAGGTGATGGGTACAGAGGGGATGGTGGGAGTGCTGTTGCCAAGGACTGGCAGAGATGCTGGCAAAGGGTGGCAGAAGTGGTAGCAAGGATGATGGTAGTGTTTGTGGCAAGAGAAGGAGGCATATATACAAATGAAGTGATAAGAGTTGTAGCAAATGTTGAGGTAGTGGTGCTGACACAAATGATTGGGGAGTTGGTGGCAAAAGTGGTTTCATAATGGAAGGAACAGCTGGTTGTAGAGGTTGTGGAAGATGATGGTGGTATTAAGTGTAGAGTTGGTGACAAGGAGGTGGCAGAAGTGTTGGTAATAATAGTGACAAAAAGGATGACAAAGGTGATTCACATTAAAAATAAAGTACTTCACCCCAGTTTGAGTATTTACGTACTCATTATCATGCATATCTTAATTATGTCAGCAAAACGTCATTCGATTTGTGTCCCATCAGCTGGAAAAAATAATTAGTTTGTGTTCACTGCTGCCTGATCATTCAAAGTGTGTAGGCATTCCAGTGTGTCTGGAAGGATCATTTAAGATAATTATGGGAGTATAGTATGTAAGACTATCAGTCTTGAAGTTAAAGTTGTTTATGAGGTTTGATACTGGCCAGAAACTCATGGTTATAACCAAGTCTGTGGGTCTCCCTCACTGCTGCTTTTATCAATGTTATTCTAATAGAGAGTGTCTGCATTACCTGTGATATGGCAATTTTTGGAGTGTCACATAATTCAGAGGTGATCTAGATAACTTTAGAGCCACTCACTCTTCCTCCCAGTAAATGACAGTCCACCCTACCACACTCCTGCAGTACCTAAATCACCATCACTATGTTTCAGTATGGGACCATTTCCTGTATTTCAATGAATATTATCTAATTCATGTTGAGACAGAGTGTGGTACTGTATCTTGGTGTTAATCAAAGTTGTTTCAGGTATGGTATAACCCATCCATAAGAGTTACACATGGAAAATTTGGTCAGGAACATAACCTTCTCAGTAACTGTAGTGAAGAAGAGCATAGTAGTGTTATTAATATATAATTCTCCAAAGAATTTTACCAGTGCTACCTCACGCAACGCAGTTGCATCCCATGGACTGTGGAGCTCCTGTGTAAGATACCCACCTGATCGTCCTCAGTGTTAGAAACGACAGGGGAGTGCATGGAGCCTGTGGAATAAGAGGTCTGGTCGCGAAGAAGGAAGGAAGGAAGGAATAAGAAATTAGAGCCATGTGGAATGACGCAACACCATCTATCCAAACACCTGGCAAAGGTAGGTGATGAATAGGTTCTTGTAGTATTAGAGTGTCGTCCAAAGCAGTGGCTCGATATGCGAAGTAACAGGTGTCTAGCCGATTCACTGGATGCTGGTCTATCTCGGTGGGAGTACGAGTCACTGCGGCTATCTTAGTGGCAAGACACAGGGGTTCCCTTGTCTTACTTTCTGGAGAAATTAGATGAAAGCAGAATATCGAGTGGCGTAGACATCAGGGACTTATTGAATAATCAACTCCTACGCAGGATCAAGGGCACAGTTATGATTGCTATGATGTAACACTGGGAATTTGTCCGTGAGACTCGCTTCAGGGTATTTAATGGCATTCCAAACATTTTGGGAGAACTTTGACCTTTTCATGCGACTATATCTGAATTTACCGACTTTGTAGAGGAAACTAAAATGACCGTAATAAACTGTATGTCATTTCTCATTCCATCTCGAGAAACGTAGATGATCCCATTACGAAAGTTGCGTATGATTGCTACTAAGTGCAAATTGGCTGTAGACAAGAGACTCCTGGAGAAGAGGTCCTGGTGGAGTCATAGGACCCTTTCAGAAAGGGGTACTGGAATAAGTCCTGAGGTGAATGTAGCTAAAGAATACGTCTTGAGATCATATTTTCAGTATGACTGATAGATACTTGAATCCAATTCGATTGAAATTTCTTTCATAAAGAAGAGAAAATACGTTGAGATACACGTATCCCAGTGCAATAGGATAAGGATATACTTGAGTATATCAAACATTAGAGGAAGTAAAGTAATGACGACAGAGAAACAGTGACATTTATTTCCGGCTATGTACTCTTGCAGAAATCTCCTGTCAAAAGAGATGTAAGAGTGTGCTGCACAGGCTTCTACACCTTTTAATGCAACACTTGTGGTAAGAATGGCCAGCTATCCATTAGAGAACCATAAACAGGTATGGATTACAGACGCGGAAAATAAGAAAGACAAAAGAGTTCCAGACGGGAAGTTAATTCTTTTGTTTCTGCCAGAGTCTTTAGTTTGACGAACTAACTTTCTACTTATCATCGAAACATATTGTTTTCTATATTTTGTTAAGGGAATGAATAGGAAATTATTTAATTTTTTGCTCGTTTGCTGTCTGCATAGACACGACAATGTTGGAAGGTTTGGATACTCCCATTTTAGGATAGCTGACAGACAGATGAACTGATGGTTCATGGGGATGATAGTGCCAATAACAAGACCAAATAGATAATACTAATCCTCCTTAACGTGGGAAAACAGATCTTACGTAGATTGACAGTACGGTGTCAACACCCAATCACTGTCTCTCGCATAAAATGCTCCTTTACCTGTCTACAGAAATGTCAGGTATGTCAGGTATTCTCATGACTTAGATCCATCACATCTTTTATATACAACAGGTCAGCATCGCCCTCACCATCCCGCTTCCATGGGAGGAGCGATGAAGCTAACACTAACGTGTTCTACACCAAGCGTTGCGGTGTCCTCGACGAGACTTTATATAAATATAGACTTTTGTTTTGGTTCCTCGCGGCAAAACAAAACCTTTGACGTCATACACTTTAGGCTCTCACCTTTAAACAGCCGTTGACGGTATACACAAGAGCCAGTCACCTATAAACAAAGCTGACGTCATACACCCGTAGCTGTTGATCCGCCGTTGTTGACGTCATCTACCGCAGCGACTCGCCAGTAAACAACCATTGACGTCATACACACCGCAGCCAATCACCCTTAAGTCATTTTTGAACGTCATACGCTTCGACCACTGACCTTTAAGTAACCGTTGCTGTCCTATTCTTTGGCCATTGACCTGTGCACAGTAGTGACGTCAGGCACTTCGGCTATTTGCCTCGAAGTAACCCTTCACGTTAGGCACTTCGGCCGATCACGAGTGTAGAGGTCGTGTTACCGTTCTACATCGGGCAAGACGCCAGAGAGAGATTTCGAAGCTCGTCAGGGGTCACCTGGCGAGGATCTCATGAATAGAATTACTGGTCATGCATCAATTTCTAATGAGGGGCGAACGCAGGCAGAGATGAGTGGAGAACGAGAGGGTCGATTGAGAGATAGATAGATGGACAAATAGATGGATGGAGAGAGAGAGAGAGAGAGAGAGAGAGAGAGAGAGAGAGAGAGAGAGAGAGAGAATTTTTGAGACGAAGGGAATTAATAATGACTCCTCGTTAGA
>JAUTXX010528732.1:843-20626 GCA_032273605.1 Panulirus laevicauda | reverse complement strand
CCCTGCAAAAATCGTCCAAATGCCTCTCTCTTCTCTTTCACTAATAATCTTACTTCTTCATCCCACCACTCACTACCGTTTCTAATCTGCCCACCTCCCACGCTTCTCATGCCACAGGCATCTTTTGCGCAAGCCATCATTGCTTCCCTAAATACGTCCCATTCCTCCCCCACTCCCCTTACGTCCTTTGCTCTCACCTTTTCCATTCTGTACTCAGTCTCTCCTGGTACTTCATCACATAAGTCTCCTTCCCAAGCTTGCTCACTCTCACCACACTTTTCACCCCAACATTCCCTCTTCTTTGATATGTTATCAAATATCTTGATACAGTTTGCAAAACAAATTTGGTTTGTTGTCTTCTTGTCTGCAAATCTTAATAGAGATTAAAGGTTTCCCTTTTGCTGATCATTCTGTTAGTTTTTTAATAGATCTGATATTATTTAAAAGTAATGCTTCAGTAAAAAAAGAAATTAACATTTCTGTGGTGGCTGTTTTGCAGTTGTTCTTTTATCTTGTATATTCATAATGCCACATTATTTTTTTCACTTTAGTAGTACTTGGTTGACATTCTTTTGGCAGCTTCTTTCACAGTTGCTCTTTTATTCTTACGTATTTGGCTGCATTATCTTTTATTCCAACTTGTTTTATGAATTTGGCTGCATTATATTTAATTCCAACTTGTTTGTTTACAGCATGTATATTTCACTGTGCAGGGGCATGGTAAGTTGGGCAGATGAAATTTGGGGATGAGTGAGTATTAGAAAACTTCAGGGAGAAAAAGAAGGTTTTGTAAGGAGATTGATGTTGTAAGAAAAGAAAAACAAGAATAAATATTACTGATGGTGGCAAACGGGAAAATGGCAGCATGCAGAAATGAGGTGAATAGGAGATAGAATGAGCATTATGAAGATTGTTGAATGTGTTTTATGGTAAAGTGAATGATGTGGGATATTGTGGATGTGGAGGAATGCGAAGTGAGAGAGGCATGGTAAGTGGATTGCTGAAAAAGAGGTGGTGAAAGCCTTGTACAAGATGAAGTGCAGCAAAGGGGTTGAAGTGGAAAGGATTGCAGTTAAAATTCTTAAAGGGGGTAATTGTTGCTTGTAAGTTAGCAAGAATTTTCACTTATCAAGTTATATGGTAGTTGTGATTGAGAGCGTGGTAAGTGCATAGAGGTTTAAACTGGAGAGGGAGAGTGTGGTATCTGGAGTTGTAGAGAATGTGTGGATTGGGTGGTTTCTTGGAATTTTGTGAGAAATACTTAGAGAAACAGGACTTAATGTTTCATTTATGGATTTGGAGAAAGTGTATGACAGGGTCAATAGATGCTGTGGAAGGTGTTCAAGTGGGTATTATAAGAGGAAAGCTGCGAGAAGCAGTGAAGGATTTTTGTCAAAAGTAAGGCATGTCCGTGAGTAGGAAGAGATGAAAGTGAATGGATCCAGTTGAAGGTGGGTTTGTAGGTGTGTAATGTTGCTATGGCATTTTGTTTATGGGTAGTGTTATGAGGTAGGTCAATTCAAGGATCTTTGAGCAAGGAGTAGGAATGCATGTTTTTTTGGGTCAGGGTGGAAGAGTTGATTGAGGCAGTGTAGGAGCTGGTTTCTGAGTTAGGAGATTTTGAGACAGAGTTGAGGTCATTTATGAATGAAAGAAAGGGTATGCCTCCCACACCAGATATTCATAAGGCCTTCCACAAAGCATTTCTATCAGCCCTTTCTTATTCTTTCTCTAGAACTATGAATGCCAATTACATGTCCATTTCTTGTAAGTATTTATCATACATTCTTTAAAGCAAACAGTTGAATCACACATCCTCTGCTACCCCTGAAACTTCATTGTTCTTCAATCTGATGCTCTGTGGAGCTCACCACCCTTTTAATCATGACTCTCCCATATAATTTGAGAGCTACACTCAACAAACACTGAGGTTTGTTCCCCCTCCCTTCTCATTTATACAAAGGCATTAAACACTTATCAGATACCTTACCATGATCCCCACATACATTAAAAATCACCACTAAGCAATCAGCAACACAGTCAACGTCTTTCTTAAGGAATTTAATTACAATACCAGCCACCTTGCCACATTTCATCTTATATAAGGCTTTCTCCACCCTTTATCCCTTTATCAAACCACTTGCCATGACTGTCACGAAGCATATCTTGAACACCCTGTCATAAAACACATTCAGCAATCCTTCAAAGTACTTACTCCTTCTCTTCTTCACTTAACCACTGCCTGTTACTGCTTTTCCATTAACCCCCCTTTTGACCTATGTTTCAGTTTGTTTTATTTTTCTCACGATATTGACCTTCCAGAACACCTGAGTCTCCCTAAAGTTTCCTGATAGTCACTCATCCCAACTGTCATTTGTCCTCTTTCTCAGCTCCTGAACCTTCCTCATGACCTGCCACGTTCTCATCATCTCCCAATCATTTGCAGTCCTTCCCAGTATGTACCACTTTATAGCCTCTGTTTTCTCTCTCAGTAGCAACTTTGTTTCATCACACCTCCCACTACGCTCTCTCACCTACCCTTCTCCCACCTTCTGCATGGCACATTTTTTTTTTAGCAGATGCTATCACTTCTTCCTAAATACCTCCCGATTCTCATCCACTGCCTGAGTTTCATGTACTTTCACTTTTTGACATTCTCCTTGTCTTTCATGGTATTAGTTCATACAGGTTTCTCTTTCCAGGCTCACTTACTTTAATTACTGTCTTCTCTCATATTTTCTTTTTTACAAAAGCTCTATAAGTTTCTACTTTTACCTCCTTCAGGTAAATGACCAAACTTCCCACCATCTGCCCCTATTAGAACATTCAGATCCAAATGTCTCTCTTGCACACCTGTCATTTAGTGTGTAATCCAGCAATGCCTGCATACCATCGTAACAATGCCCTAGTGTATACTGATATCTTTCCCTGTATACGGATACCTGTCCCTTTTTTCATCTAAGTATTCTCAGTCCTTTTTCAGCACACAGGTCTCTATGCTTTTCACCATTTCTGTTCTCCATACTGAATACCCCATGCCTCGGAGTTTTACCCACAATTGCCACATTACTCGCATTAAAAATACTCATCACTTAAACCCAATCTTTAGCATCAGAACTGCTGACACACTCACCCAGCTGCTCTCAGAACACTTTTTTCATTGTCCTCATAGACAGGTACCTAAGCACTAATGATAATGCATCTCTTTATCTTTGTTTATTTTTACCCACAGCATTATGGAGCTAACTTCTTATAACTCTTTCAAACATTCCCATAACTCCAGCTTATACTGCAGTGCTACACCTTCCTTAGCTTTTGCCCTCACACCAAACCCTGGCTTTGCTCTTAAGACAAAATTCATATTTTTCTTTATTGTTCTCCATTTCCCAGCATTAGAGATAGTGTTTGGAGCATGTGGAGAAAAGTCCTCATTTGCTTTCATCCATTCTCTTGCTGTTATGTGTGATGCAGATCCCCCTATCAACATTCAAACCCCAAAGGCCTTTACATGGTTTTCTCTGGGTGCATCATATGCCCATATTTAGTCCATTGACAGCTCCTTCCCCTGAATATCACATTGCTCCATTTCACCCTGTCCCTTGCATGCCTTTTACCCTATTGCATATTCAGGCCCTGAGCACTTAATCTTTTTCATCTCATCCTTCCATATCCAGTTTAGTCTCTTCTTGTCTCTTCCATTTCTTACACATAAGTCCTCTTTCTCAAGTTCACGTTCATTTTCTGCATAGGTTCGAACCATTTCAACATACACCCATTATCATTGAATCGTACTTGTCTTATTGCCACACATCTCGCCTAATCTGTTATTTCTTGGTTAACCCTCTTCACACTGCCTGTTGTTCAAAAACATTTCATTCCCATCGCATTCACCTTCTTCCTTACTTTCTTACCTGTGGCACATGCCTTACATCCATACAACACTGCTTGGACTACTATACCTTCAAATGTGCCTATAACTTTTTTGTGCCAGATTGTAATCTCTTATTTCCACAGTCCTTAATGCTTCCAGGACATTCACCTCCTCATCCAGCCTATGACATGCATCAGCATCCATGGTTATATTTGTTGCCATGTCCACTCCTTGGTATCGAAGGCATGTCACTCCCTATTTAAGCTCTCACCCTAATCTATATGTCTGCACTGCTGAACCTGATATGCTTAAATCTTGCCTTTCAACACACTTCTACAATCAGAAACCAACTTCTGCAGTTTATCATTTAAATCTGCTATCATCATGATGTCATCAGCAAACAACTGACTTGCTTTCCTGGCACTCCCACTCCTGTCAGTTTTCATACCTGCCAGACACTCTCACTTGCCTCTTCCCACCCCTTGTATAGACAGATAGAATAGCCAAGGTGACATTACACACACACACACGCATGCACGCACTCACGCACTGCAGACCTCCCTTCACATGGAACCATTCACCATCCTCTGTACCTCCTTGTTGCACTCATGCCTTTCTGTCTTGATCAAATATCCTCTACTTCAATTAACTTTCCTCCCATGCATATTTTATTGATACCGTCCACAAAGCATTTTTATCGTAAGCTATCTCCAGAGCCATAAAGCCACAAACAAATCCTGTTTCTCAGAGTATATCTCATACACATTATTCAAAGGAAACATTTGATCCACACACCTTCCAATCCTGATTCCCTCATTGTTCTTCCCCAGCCTTATAGTCTGTGCATGCCACCTCCCTCTGAGTCACCACTCCTTCATACAACTCTCCAGATACACTCAGAAAACTTGAATCTCTTTAATGTGAATGCACTCCTATTTTTCCACCTATCTGTTATGTAATGGGACTATTCAAGCTTTCTGCCAATCTTTACGTGCCACACCATGAACCAGTTGACAAGATTGTCATCCCGCTTTATAAGGTATTCAACTGAACTATCAGTCCAGCCACCTTTCCATATTTCTTTCTGCACAACGGTTTCACTGCTTCTCTCTTTCCACCAAACCACATGCCATTGCTCTTACGTCGCATTCTTCCCTGACCCATACACCCTACATCTGCTACCATATTATCAAACATTTCTAAGAATTCTTCTCTCACTTCATCTCCTCTTTATATTATCTCTGCCTTTTATCTCTTCCCAGTTTTCCCCCTTCACCAATATTCCCGTTAGTCTTTTGGTTTTTTCTTGCAATTATCCTTCTTACAGAGCATTTTCAAGTTTCTCTGAAGTTTGTTGATACTTTCTCATCCTAGGTCTTTGAACTCTTTGTATGTCACCCAATCACTCGCTATGCTTCCTTGTTTTCTCCAGAGGCATGTACACTTTGTCATTCCATCTCTCGCAACCCTTCTCACCTGCCATGCAAATAGTGTGAGGTGGGCACCTCACACTATTTGCATGGCACACACACCGCTTGCACATGCCAGCACTGCTTTCATGAATAGCTTTCATTCCTCACCCACTCCCTTAACTTTGTTTACTCAAACCTTTACCATCTTACACTTAATATCTCCTGATTTCTGTACTCACATTCCTGTTTCCCAAGTGCACTTTCAGTGCCCACTTCTCACTGATATCTTGTCCTCTTTTAAAAGCCTCTACAAGGCTTCACTCCTCCTCCAGGTAATGATCAAACAACTTTCTCAGAGCATTCACATCCTTGATTCTGTCTTTTGTCTGCCTATCAGTGGTACATAGTCCAATAATGCATGCATACTAATTTTTCTCCTCTACATGTATTTATGTATCCCCATTTTAAACCAGGTGTTCAGCTATGTACATCCCTCTATAAGATCTTAAGCTAGGTATTCATACTCTATCCTCAACTTAAATATTTTTTGCTCAAATCAGCTTTCCCTGCATTTAATCCATCTCTTCTGCACTCTAACAGTCCTTTGATTTATTTGTATATCCTCTTACTAGTTTATCATCATTTATACATTCTGGGTGGTCATATAGTCATGTAAGACTTTAATGATGTACATTTTCACTCTTTTACCTCCTGATTCCAGTCATACTATGTCATACTATGACATACTATGCCATCTTCATATGTCCAAGTATTTTCTGTACTCTCTCTTCAGCTTTCTCAGATGTACCATTCTTACTACCACATCTCTTTCCCTTACCCAATCATTTCTTACTAAACCAGCCCTCCTCACACCACATATTGTCCTGAAACATTTTGAATCCAGTTCATCCACCCTATTCTTCACATTTTTGCCTAAGACACCCCTTGTATCAGGAACTGCAATTGGAACTTTTTATTGTCCAACAAGCGTACCCATCTTTGCCTTTAAAGACAGTGACATCTCGTTAATCACATTTTCGACTGTGCTCAAAATCTTGGCCCCCACACCCACTCTATGGCACAGCACTGCTCCTCAGTGTCTAAAACAATCGAATTCTCCAAGTTCTCTCCATTCAGACATGCTCTTCAGATAACCCTTTTTTTTTCACATCTACATCTAACCTTTTTTTTTCACATTTGCATCTAATAACCTTTTTTTTTTTCACATTCTTATTTTTCTCCATACACACTCCCAAACAGACACCAACCTATTTAGTTTCTCTCTTGAATCTGCTACCACTGCCTTGTCATCAGCAAATACCGGCTGATTTAGGAACCCCTTAGCACCAACTGACTGCTTACCTACCACTCTCTGTGAGACCCCTTCATTCCCCTCCTTCACCTCATCCCTAAACAAATTGAATTGGTGTGGTACCACACAACCCTAGTGCAGACCCACCTTTATCTGGAACCACATGTGCTTCTCCCTATGTGCACACTCTCTCTTGATAAAAACTCCTAGCAGCTTTCCTCCAGCACCATATGTTTGCAACACCTTCTACAGAGCATCTTTATAAACCTTATCATTGACTTTCTGTAGATCTGTAAATACCACATACAGGTCCTCTTTTTTCTCTAATTATTTATCGCACATATTCTTCAAAGCAGACACTTGATCAGTGTATCCTTTACCATTCATGAGGTCTCATTGTTCCACCCCTATGTATATGCCACCTCCCTTGCAATTGCCATTCTCACATAAAACTCACCAGCTGCCCTCAACTATCTTATAACTCAACAGTTTTAACTCTACCTTTCATCCCCTTTTTCTTTATATATTGCCAATATGCAGACATTCCAGCAATTCTCAAGCATCTTATCATGAAAATGCATTCAGCAGCACAATTGCCCCTTTTTAAGAAATTCAACTGCAGTCCCATCCAATCCAGCTGCTTTGCTGCACTTCATCTTATGCAGTGCTCTCACTGCCTTTTCTCTCTTTTCCAAACCATTTTCTACTACAACCCTCTATCACCTCACATACTTGGATGTCCAAAATATCCCACATTTGTCATACCATCATTGAACACAGCAATCCTTCAAGACACTTCACTCCATTTCTTCACTCCATTTCTTCACCTCATTTTTGCTTTTTACTACTTCCTAATTTACCCTTTTTCACCAGTGTTCCCATTTGTTTTCTTGTTTTTCTCCAATACTCTTAAATGCTTTCTTTTTCTCCCTGGAATTTGCTAATATTCACTCAGCCAGGCTCTGTTTGCCTTTTTTCCCCCCCCTTCCATCTGTAATTTCATCTTGACCTGCTGCTTTATATCTTATAAAATTTTCCAATCACTTATGTGCCTTCCCTGCAGGTAATGCCCATGCAACTCATTCTTTTTCACAAGTAAGTTGAATTCCTCATTCTACCACTCGTTACCCTTTCTCTCCTGTCCATTTTCTGCAGGACACGCACTTCTCTTACATATGTCACCAGTGCTTCCATAAACTTCTCCCATTTCTCTCATCACCTATCTATGTCTGTATCTCTCTTCACCTTGCTTCATGTAATCTCAAGCTTTGCCATTCTGCACTTAATCTCTCCCTCATGTTTTTTTCTCACATGTTCCTTTTCTAAGCTTGCTCACTTTCACAATCCTCTTTACACTTATATTATTTCCCCCTTTTCTAAAGCCTTGACTGGTCTTTACCCTCAAGTTCACCCCATAATGATCAGACATCCCACCAACTGACCCTTTCATCACATTCATATCCAAGAGTCTTTCCTTTATATAATAGTTCAATATCATCATACTATCTTCCTTACTTATTTACTTATATATGCCCCAATTTTTAAACCAGGTATTCCCAGTTACCAGTACTATCTGAACCACGTCCTTTTTAATTCCACACCTATCTCTCACCTATCTCGATTAAATCAGCTCACACCACATATTCCCCTAAAACATTTGATTTCCAGCACATCCACTCTTTTCTGTTCAACTATCTATAGCCTATGCCACACGTCCATATGATATTGTTAGGACTATTATTCCTTCAAACATAACCATTTTTGCCTTCTCATATAGCTTTTTCTCCACACATTTTTAAGTGCTTCCAAAGCCTTCACCCCCTCACCCTCTCTCCTTCCACGCATTCTTTGCACTTTCACCCCCTCCACCTATAGCCCATGCCTCACATCCATATGATGATTTGTACTATTATTCCTTCAAACAACTACTTTTACCCTCTCAACTTTCTTTCCACTCATTTTTCAGTGTTTCCAGAACCTTCATCCCCTCACCTTCTCTCCTTCCACACATTCCTCGGTGTACCCTGAACCTTTACCCCTCCCCCATTCTATGACTCGCATCTGCTTCCATTGCTCCATTTGCTGCCATGTCCACTCCCAGATATCTAAAACATTCATTATCTCCAATTGTGCTCCATTCAGACTCACACCCTAACTTGTCTTCCAACCCTGCTGAACCAAATATCCTTGCTTTTATTCATATTCACTCTTAACTTTCTCCTTTCACACACACTCAAACACAGTCACCAACTTTTGTAGTTTCACACTCTAATCGGCCACCAGTACTGTATCATTACTTAACAACAATTGACTCACTTCCAAGGACATCTCAAATCCCAAAGACTGCATACTCGACCCTCTCTCCAAGAATCTGTATTTACCTCCCTCAGCACCTCATACTATCCATAAACATATAAAACAACCATGTTGACATCACACACCGCTGTCGTACACCGACCATTACTTGGAACCATTCACTGTCCTTTCTTCCCTCTCATACACAAGCCCTTAATGGAATAAATTTCACTTCTAGCAGCTCTCCTCCCCCACCGTATGTTCTTAAAACCTTCCACAAAGCATCTTTGTCAACCCTATCGCATGCCTTCTCCAGATCTATAAATGTTACATACAAATCCATCTGTTGTTCTTAGTATTTTACATTATTTAAGGCATACACCTGATCCACACATCCTCTACCACTTCTGAAACCACACTGCTCCTTTCCAATCTGATGCTCTTTACATACCTTCACTCACTCAAACAATACCCTCCCATACAACTCACCAGGTGTACTCAACAGATTTATTACTTGGTAGTTTGAGCATCCACCTTTATTTCCCTTGCCTTTATACAGTGGCACTTTATATCTATCTCTTTGTCTGTGATGCCTGTTCCTCACAGGAACTCCCCCAAGGGGGTGGCCATGGCAGTAGCCTATAACTATTGACACACACACACACTGGAACAAGTAACTGCAGGTTATATGAAAAGTTAACCTTATTTCTATTCTTTAGAGCTTTCAGTGCCCCTCCAAATTTTCATTGCGCAAGACTATTATCAGCTCTCTTAACATCATTTTTATTGAACTTTATTCTTGAAATATGTGAACTCATCCATAACTTCGAGATTGTCATGCAGATTGATGTTCTACTATGATATACTGCCCTTTTTCAAAAGCTAAATACATACTATTACTCATATTTGCTCTTAGCAATGTGATCCAACATAGATCATTGAAGTGGCTATCCAGCTCTTCTTGTGATTTAGCAAATACCGCTGTATCATCTGTGAACATTTTTCCATGATCAAGGGGTGCACTGGTGTCACCTTATTCTAATTTTTATATGAAGTCCATCCATGAAAACACTTAAGACCCATAGTGACATGACAACCATAAGGTGCACTATGATTTGTCTTGCATTCACAACACCATTTTTTAAAGTGGATTACTTTGATTATAAATTCTGGTAACAGCATTGAGGTATATACTATTTCAAGTATCCTAAACATCAGAACTTCTCTCTGAGCTTATCCATTTTCATCTTGTACCTTTTTTGAATCTAGCGATATTTTGGATTTAGGGTCCTGCAAAAGAGAGATTTGATCTGATTTCAAATCGGGAATGATAGTTCAGTTTATTTCGGTAGCTAGGCCTCTAATTTGTTCTTTTTTTAATCCACAATACTTTCAGTAAGTGGCTTCATGTTATGTAACTGCATAGGGCTGCATGATATGAGCATGAAGCCAAATAAAAAAAAAATTGTTTAAAGTTCTAGCTTTTTTTTATTTATTTTTTATTTTTTTTTAAGTTGGTACTAATTGTATGTCCTGGTCTCAGGCAGTACACGATGTTTGGTTTCTGACTCCAGAGCTGTTCTATTGGCATTGATACTCTGCAGTGTAATGAAACAAATCAGTTCAGTATAGGGATGATATGATTTTTTTTTTTTTTTTATTTTTCAAAGAATTGATTCACAGGGTGCTAATTTGCTCTCTTCTATTTCTCAAACTTTTGACATGACTTGCTAAGTGGAAAAATGGGTCTTCACACCCTCCAGTCTTCATAAGTGATTCTTATGAGAATTAATCACATGTGCTCCGGTACTTATTGCCAGCTATGCACAAGATGTATTTCTCTTATGTTTGCTTTTCTTTTACTCCTTTTTTATTTTATGAGGTATTGTAGTTCATTCCTCTACTAAGTCCAGCACAAGATCAGAGATCTGTGCTTCCATATACACTTTTCAGTTCCACTTGGCAAAGGTTTCACCTGTCTTCAACTTCTTGATCACCACTCCATCTCAACCCTCAGCTCTTACATTTTGTAAGATCTTGATTAACTCATGTACCCATAATGTAAATCTCTCTACCTCAAATCATACTGTACTCTTCAACTCGTTTCTTTCTCCTGTATGTTCAGTCATGTCTTTTAAAAAATTCTTATATGAAAATCTATACCTTTGTTACAGGTGTTCTCCCAAGCTTGTCTCATACACCCCTCTCACACCTTGGTAATGCCTTCTCGTATAATTTAATTCTCTCTCTGCCTCAAATCCTACTTTGCTTCTGAGCTCATTCCTTTTTCTCATATTTTGTCCATTCTTACATTACTCTTTCAAAAACTTAAACTTTTACCTCCGGTATGACCATCTTATACACACTTCTTCACACATACCTGTTTTTGTTCTTTTGTATACCTCTTTTGGAGCAGTTTCTTTAAATTCTCTTTGATTTTCTCCTAGGATTCTTATTCATGTTCTTTTTATTCATATAGGCTGCCAGACTGTCTTGTTAATGTTTTTGTTCATTACCATATATTCTTTGCTCTTTGCCCTACATTTATAATTTTTTCTGGCAGATTCATCTTTCAAACTATCTGCCATCTTTCTTGAATCTTTTTTTACAGTGTTATATCTGTATTTGTCTATCCTGTTCTTGCATTGCCACATATCTTTGTAACAACCTCTTGTGTTACATTCTTAATATGTACATTTTGTATGTGTATGCATTGATGTATATTTGTAAATATATTATGTGCATGCTTTTGTGTAAATGTATTAATATATGCACAAACACAAAACATGCATAATGGTGAAACATGAATCACTTATAGGAAGGGACCAGTTTGTGTAAATTGAGCTCAGTGCCTGTTATGAATTGTGGGATTCGAAGGTTGTGGGGCAGATTTTCCGCTTACTTGGATTTCCATGGCCTGCATCAGTGGGACTATTTGCATGAAAAAAATATACCACAAGTTCATGGTTGGTGCACATGTCGTTGTAGACTGACTGACATATTTTCTCCGTAGTGGACAACTCTTGTTTTGTACAAGACTGTGTGCATCTACTGGAAATAAAAGAGGTTTCATGGTTCCTCAATAGGTGCAAAACTTGACAGGAAATGAGATGTTCCCTTGAATTTAAGGTGAAAGTATTAGAGTTGCTAGGCAAGGGGAATTGATTTATAATCTAGCCAAGGAACATGGATGAAAATGTAGCAGGTTTATGCATAAGCTAGCTGAGGAACATTTTGAGAGAGTTAAACATATGAACTGTGAAGAAAAATCAGAACTGTGTCAAGCATTTGCAACCACCACTTGTTTCCAGCTATACCAGAAAGATTAAAACTGGGTGATGGCAGCTTTTTACCTTGCCTGATTTACATTTGGCATATGTATGTGTTCAACGTGATGTACATTTTGTGGTCACAATTAATCTGTATCTAGTGACAAAACACAATTTTGATACTTTTTTGTGTGTAATTCTGACAACTTTTAATTTGCTCATTTAATGTTTTATAATTTGTGCAGTTTTCAAAATAGATTCATTATCTGATATTTACAAATAGTTTTGTTCTGCAAGCAGTAAAAACATTTCATAGGTGTTGGGTATACAGAGTTGCTGTTGCATGATATTTCATAGGCATTTGAGCATTATAGAGGGTGACACCTGCACACAACAGCCCTGGTAATTTCTACTTTTCCTTCAAATTACTTTACATCAATTCTTCCTTATCTTCATTTGTGATAATTTAGCAGATGTCGGTATATCCAACTTTATTTAAGGAACCTCATTTGATATGCAAATCTTTGACAGTACTAACTCGTGCTAGCTTGCCCTTCCCCATTTCCTTCGGCCAACTGCCATGGAAGTGCTCTCTGCTCCTGGCCAGTCTCACATTCAGGCAGCCATCCCATCCCCAGCTAATAATGCTAGTTGCTTGCCACATTGTAATTTTTTCTAACCTCTGTCAAGTGTTTCTAGTTAAGAATTTTAATCTATTCACCTGTATATTGTACCATGGCTTATAGTGAACACTTCCTGAATCTAAGACCTTAGTTGTTTCCCCATTCAGTGATCACATCTGATTTTACATTTGTAAATGTTATTCCTGAAGATTAAAACAGAGCCACAGTTTTTTTATTTCTGAGTTATGGTTGCAGGGCATGCAAAAATGTAGTGGCCCAGCTTTAAGGATAACTTTTAGGGAGCTCATTATTCTCCACCATTTCCAAAAGTGGATGTTTTGCTTCACTCCCAGCAACAGTTCGTACAACAGGAATAAGAAAATTATTTAAGTTGAATTAAAGAACTGGAAGAAAAGAATTGATGGAAAGGGGGAGTGTTTCTCTTGGGGAAAGGTCAGTGGGATGGCCTTGATTAGGGCCTCAGTTGCTCGTGCTGTCTTGACTAACAAAAAGAAAAAGGATAACAACAGGATAGTTATTTCAGTCACTGATATATACACACGTGTGTATGTATATATATATTTTTTCCAATAGATTTAACGAACAATTATACCTTATAGTCTTAAACAATAAGATGTATTTTTTTACTGGAACCTAACATCATATTATACGTGGCTTTGGGTATTTATACATACACTGGCACATAACTAATAGGAGACCTCAATTAATTTTCAACATTGCCCAGGATGAATGCATGTTATGATAATGATTATGACAATAATGATTTTAACGATTGTATATTTTTTACATACTTATTCGCCATTTCCCATGTTCGCAAAGTATAACAACTGGCAACAAATAAAGGAATGGCCTCATTCGCTTGCATCCACTCTTATCTGTTCTCTATAATACACTGAAATCAGGCCCAACTCTCCCACTTGGTTTTATACATCGACACAGTACATGCATTTTGTTTATCTTCAGGCAGATTATTCTGTTAACACACACATATACACACTTGCTCACATTTATATATTTGTGATTACTCCAGGACCAATTTCTCTAAAAGAATGGTGTTAAGCAGGTTCTTGTAGCCCATGAGCTACTTCCAGTAGCAGGGAATTATAGACTCCTATGGAGTGGGAAGTTGTTTGATTAGGCAGTTCATTGATACAGCCTCTCCAATGTTGACTATATACTTGTGGTGTAACCTTGAGCAGCTGCAGTACAGTAACACAGTATACACCCTCACACATACATAAAAGGCTAATGGTCTTGATGAGATTTCACCATACGTGCTGAATTTGAGTGCAGATACATTAGTCAGATCTCATTAAATACTGCTTAGGATGTTGCTGGAGAGGCAGAGCAGTTGAAAAGGGGTAAATGTCATATATTTCCTTAAGAGAAGAGACCAGGAACATGTGATGATTTAACAAATGATTGTATTCTCTTAGGTTTTGAAAAGTTAATTGGTAAGCAAATGTATGACTGCAATGGAAACATTTTGTGAGAGAGCACAATTTTAGGGAAAGTGGGTGACAAGTAGCAAATCTCTTGGGTTTTTGTGGGTGAGCAAACTCTTTTAAGACAAAAAGGAAGGCTGGGTGGATTGTTTGTTTGTGGACTGCTAGAAAACATTTGGCACTATATTGCATTTAAGGATGATAAAGCAGCTAGATTACCAAGGAGTTGGGGAAGAGATTCCTATAGATAGAAGGTTATCGTAGCGGAAGAGAACAGAGGAAGCATGTCAGATGAGCAGTCTTTCAATTGGTTGAGATCACCACCATAGTACCACATGTTTCTGTTGTGGGACCAATACTCTTTTTCATTTGTGTGAATGGCTTGCCAGGAGGTATGGACTTGTACCGGACTATGTTTGCAGGTGATGAAAATGTCATGAAGCAAGTGGAAAATGTGAAGCATCGTCTTAACTTACAAGGGGACCTTGACAGATTTCAAAATTGGTCTAATTCATGGTTGATGAAGTTCAACCCAGTGAATGTAAAGTAACAAGGATGGGTCTTACAAAATACATCTTTGGCATAATTTTGATCTTGGAGGAATTTGTATGAAAAGGACTTCCTTTAGAATTTCATTCAAGCTCTTAGATTAAGAAGTATTTTATTATCGAGTTGATACTGTTTCTAAACTTGCCAGACACCCATGTTAGAATAAGAGCAGAAGAGACAAAATTGTCTTACGGCAAATATCAGAATTACTTGTAAGTATATGGACAAGGAAAATACTTTGCAAGCCTTAACTAGAGTGACAATAGAGATGCTCCAGTTGAGGGAAACAAAGATGGTACCAGAATTAAGAGAACTTAGTTACAGGGAAAGGCTAAAGGCTTTGATTTGCCCACCATGGGAGAGGGTTAGGATTGTTCAGTTGATTTTACTGCTTTTTTTCTTGAAACATTGATGACAATAAACAGTTATTTGATAGAGGTGGGGATATAGAGCAACCAGAGGACTTTAAGTGAAATTAAGAAACTTGTAAAAAAAAATGTAAAGGAGTACTTTTATATTATGAGTAATGGATAATTGGGATGGTGGAATGACTGAGGACATGATTAATCCAGACACCATATGTAAATTCAAGGGATGTGTGATCCTCAGGAGACTGGATCCTACAAGTTTAAAACTACCTTCCTGTTCAGCACAAATAGGTGATTAAACACAGTTTCCTTTCCTTCCCTGCGTTACTGTCTGCATAAGGTTACACCTCTTATGGTAACAATCATCATTGAATGAAAAGAAGTGTAATTTTGTCAAGGCACTTCAGCTTCAAAAGGACTATATTTCCTTTTTACTAATAGTGTGTCAACTTAAAGCCCCATAAAATGGGTTCTGGGTTTTCATCATACATTTTCTTGTTGCCCCTTGAGTCCCTTCATTCAACCTCCTCCAGGAAGCTGGCTAATCCACTAGGCAGCACCACAGGTTATTAAGAGTAATGTTGTGTGAATGTCTCTAGGATGAGTTAATAGCAATAAAAGAGTTGAATGTTTTGTTTTATCATTCAGGAAGTAGAATTTTTTGCTTGATGGGTTTTGTGTTTTTAAATGTTTGTATAGTTGGATTGATGGGTTGTTTCCAGAATGCAGGTCGACAATTGATGTAACTCTCATGTGTCTGGGGAGCAGTTTCAAATGAGTGTACATCTGGTGGAGTAATGTTAAGTAAGTGGGATGGTGTTTATTTGATTTTTGTTGGGTTGTTTTGGTGCTAACGTTATATGTTTATTGAGGGATGGTGGACTTTAGTATTTGCTATTGAATTGTATGGCAGGGGTCTTTAATTTGTATTGGGGTGAGTTGTTTGGGTATGAAATGTTTAGTGCTGCAGCATTTATATAATGAGATTGTAAGGGAGAGATAATGAGATTGTAAGAGTGAGATGTAGTAGTTAGTGTTATTGGGTTGAACCTGAGTAGTGGGTGCTGGTTGCAGGACAATATTCAAGACAGCGAGAGTTGGTGTGTAAAAGCACATAGAGATCTTGTGTTTGATTGAGGAATCAAGTGTGCAGTCTAGAGAGGAGTCAACTGTGCAGTGTACTTGCTGGAAGAAGTAGGTCACAACTATAGGTATATGTTGAGAACTTCATACTTGACACTTAGTAGATCTGATCAGTGGCAGTAAAAGTGTAAATAGTGACAGTTGTATGTATATAGTATTGCCTTTAAGTAGTGGAAACAAATTGTTAAATTTGTTTGCCAAAGATTTTCTTTTTTTCTTTTTCCTCATGGACATCATTGAAGTGGCAGGTCCCTAAACAGCTTTAAGCATAGTTTGATGAGAGGGTGTTTATTACATCAACAAAATGTGCGAGTTTGGTGTGTTCACAAACTAACTGCATTATGATTCACTCTGACATTTCCTGATCTGTATATCTGGTTGATTATAATGCTAGTAGAGATTTGCTAGTATCACTTATAACAAGATAATAGATTGATTTTATCATCAGTTTTGATTGAGATATTTAGTATGGTTTTTAATTTGCTTTTTTTTTTTTTTTTTTTTTTTTTTTTTTTTTTTTTTTAAATATGATGCATTGCATGGATGTATAAGTATAATTGTAGTGCAGAGTTGGTGTAGAGAGTGTCATATTTATTAAATATGCCATTAGAGAATTTTATTTGGCCTCTTAATTGGTAAAAGGCTGATTGCAATAAGTTGGTCTTAATGGGCCTTAACTGCCACAAGTGGCCAAAAAGGGGTGACAAAATACTTCTCCCCATTCCTAAGTATTCCCCTGAGTATTGAAAAATATCTTCCCTCTTCTCATTTGCAATGCTCCAAACTCAAGTTTTTTTGTGATTTTATTTATTTACTAATTTTTATACATACCACAAATGTTCCTTGCACCACGGAACTACCAAGTTAAAACTCAGTAGCTTGTTAATGTGTAACTTAGAAAAGTAGACTTGCCTAATTAAGGAAAGTGTTCAAGTGATGCGTTACTTACTTTTCTCTCATTGTAAGAGTCAGAACCCTTAAAAAGTTTAGTAAGTTGGGAATTATATGATGGCTCAGTTTTTATAGATTTTTTTGTGGTCTTTTGTGTTTTGCAGTCAGTTTTTTTTTCCCTAACTGACATTTTTTTTCCAGCAATCTCTTATATTACATTATATAAGGATTTCTTTTGTACCTGAGAAGCAAGATGAAAGTATTTCATCTCTTCAAAATTGAGGCACTATAGTATTGACTAAAAAGCATTACTATAGTAGATAATGCAGATGAGTAGTAGTTCCAAATTCCTATTTTGAAAATGCTTCAGGTTGGTATAAAGTTTTAAAAGGCATTATAGTAATGTGACCAAAGATTACTACCTTAGCTTATAATGCAGATGAGTAACAATTGCATAATGTTCTTTAAAGGAAATGCTACAGTTTAGCATAAAGTTTCAATAAGAGTCTCAAGTAAATCTATTTATTTTTATGTTCACGTTCACCAATGAGAGGCAAGGTGGTTAAGGCTCCTTAAGAAATCCAAAGTACAGCTTTGAAGTTTACTTACACATCCTGAAATCTTTGCTTCTATATTCTTTTTATTGCATACCTTTCTTTACCCTTGGGTTGTTTGATTTTGGCAGTAGTCTGGATAAATTTGAGACCCACCTGTTTATAGTAGCTGGAGTAATGCTAAGCTTCCCTTCTATTGCAGCATCATTATATTTAGAATGTTGCAAAGCTATTAAGCCTTTGCATGGAAGTTAATGTCTGATGAAAAAAATGTGAATGGCATTTGTCTTATTTTGTGACAGCTGATATGGGGAAATTGACAGCACCAAGTCAGGGGCTAGTTATAGAGGATATCAAGGAAGACCTTGATGACGTGCCAGAACTAATAGAAGCAGGACAGGAGACTACAGTTGTCTCTGACGTTACAAAGAAAGAGGAAAAGAAAGAAATATCCTCTGCTGAGGTGGAGACTAAGGAAGCAGTCAACACTGAAATGGAGGGGACTACTGTCCCTGTTATGGAGTCTGCTGAGAAAGATGTCCATGCCTCCCAGGAGGAGGAAGCCAAGAAAGAAGCCCCTGGTTCTGCCAAAGAAAAGGTAAAAAAGGAAGGCCCTGTTCCCGCCAAGGAGAAGGTAAAGAAAGAAGCCCCTGCCCCAAAGGAAAAGACCAAGAAGGAAGCCCCTGTCCTAAAGGATAAGACTAAGAAGGAAGCCCCTTCCCTTAAAGATAAAAAAAAGGAAGCCCCTGGTCTTAAGGAAAAAACCAAGAAGGAAGTCAATGGCCCAACTAAGGAAAAGGTGAAGAAGGAAACACCTGCCCAGGAAAAGGTGAAGAAGGAAACACCTGTCCAGGAAAAGGCGAAGAAGGAAACACCTGCCAAGGAAAAGGTGAAGAAGGAAACACCTGCCCAAGAAAAGTTGAAGAAGGAAACACCTTCCCAAGAAAAGGTGAAGAAGGAAACACCTTCCCAAGAAAAGGTGAAGAAGGAAACACCTGCCAAGGAAAAGGTGAAGAAGGAAACACCTGCCCCTCAAAAGGAGGGAAATGAAAAGTCAGCTCCTACTTCCAAAAAGAAGGCAGCTAAGGAAGCTGCCAAGAAGAAAGGTACATCTACGAAAGAGACAAAACAGGAAATAGTACCAGCCCCAGTCAAGGAAGAAGAGGCTGGACCAGCTGTTGCTAAGGAGGAAGTGACAGCATCTGCTCCAGCCAAAGAGGAAGCAGTACCCGTCCCTGCCCAGGAGCAAGAGGCAGTACCTGTCCCTGCCAAGGAGGAAGGGGCAGCTCCTATCCCAGCCAAGGAGCAAGAGACAGCTCCTGCCTCTACCAAGGAGAAAGAAACAGCACCTGTTCCAGTCAAGGAGGAAGTAATCCCACCTTCATTGGTCACAGAGGACATAGCATCACCTACTCTTTCCAAGGAGGAAGTGGCACCACCTGCTGCTGTCGAAGAGACAAAGGTAGAACCAGCTCCTGTCAAGAAGGAAGAGGCAGCATCTACCCCTATCAAGGAAGAACATCCAGCACTTGCTCCTTCCAAGGAGAAAGAGGCTGCATCTACCCCTGATAAGGAGAAAGCGGCTGCTCTGTCTGCTCAAGTGGAAGTACCATCCCATCCAAAGAGTGAAGCAGCTTCAGTAGCTCCAGCTAAGGGAGAAGACAATGTTCCTACTTCAGTCCTTGTACAAGAGAAAGCTGCTGTTGCTTCTGGGAAGAAAGGTGGTAAGGGGGTAACCCCTCGTAAGGAAAAAAAGGTTTCTCCTGCTGCTCCAAAGGAAGCAGTTCCTGCACCAATCAAAAAGTCAAAGAAGGAAGATGCTGCTGTTCCAGCAATGGATGAGAAGAAAGGAAAAGGTACTTCTAATATTGTTAAGGAAGAGGTGGGGAATAAAACCATTTCTGCCTCTGTCAGGGAAGAAGCAAAGGACCCATCTGCCATTGTCTTAGAGACAAAAGAGGAAGTTGTCTTAGATTATTCCAAGGAAACTACTCCTGTCCTTGCAAAGGGAGTGGCAGAAAAACAAATTG
>JAUTXX010528721.1:0-11095 GCA_032273605.1 Panulirus laevicauda | reverse complement strand
TGTGTGTGTGTGTGTGTGTGTGTGTGTGTGTGTGTGTGTGTGTGTGTGTGTGTGTGTGTGTGTGTGTGTGTGCTGTGACTGTCCAACTGTATGCCTCTGAGATAGTGTTTACGAGCAGATGCTTAAGTTCAAGATATGAAGAGAACAAATATGGAATCGTCATTTCTATTTACTTCGTCCAAGCATGAGCACCGTCTTCCATTTTCATCTGAGGGTGGGACATACAGATTTCCCACCTCGAATATCTTGGTTATCGCCCATCTCCTCCATTCATAGAATCTATGACCTCATAGATAGTGCCTATCTACCAAGGAATACCTTCGACAACACTTTGCCTAAAGGTATGGCTTGTCGTATAGTGTTCACCGAATGTCTTGTTCGATGGATAACACTGCTTCCCTCTGCTGCCACATACATTCCTTAATTCTCAGTCCTGATTTCCTCTGGAACCGAATTCAACCACGTATGTAGCCACGCACATTCCTTCATTCTCAGTCCTGAGTTCCTCTAGAACCGAATTCGACCACGTATGTAGCCACGTACATTTCCTCATTCTCAGTCCTGAGTTCTTCTGGAACAGAATTCAACCACGTATGTAGCTTTAGTTTTTCATATTCATTTTACTGTTGTCTAATACATGCTTCATATTCCTACTGGTCGTACAGATTACAGTCTTGTCGACGTCTTATGCTGGTCTCTTGTAGCCTTCTACCTAACATCTTTGGGTGAGTCTGAAGATATCTTCGCAGATGCTGAGGTAATTCATTCTCTTCCTCGCCGAGATGCTTTTTGATCTAGGACATTGCTCCTGATGCCCTCAATTTCCCTTCATGCATGGATTATCATGTATATTTCTCTTCTTTCTAAGCTATACAAATACACTTCGAGTTCACTGGATATCTCATGATGACATATATATGTTCGAGTCCTTTGATCTTGCTTGTGAAAGTGCGTCTGAATTCTCTTTAACCTGTTGATATCTGTTGGACTCGATACCATAAGAAGTAGTAGTAGTAAGTCTTGTTGTTGTCCATAAATCAAACGTTCCCATCACTAGAGTTTTTGGTCTCTCGTTGTGAAAGTTCTCATTGTCATACCACTCAAGTTTTTGCTTTGATGGTATCCTCTTACAGAAAGGCAAGGGGTATGCCCAATTTCAGTGGTCGCGACATACAATACTACCAGAAACTTGTAGGTATGAACACCTACAATAATCTAAGCATTGAGGTAATATCACCATCTGTTTCCCTTTCATGTGTAAACACGAAACTTTTCACCCGGTGTGTTGTCATATCAACATAGATATTCTTAAAGGCATCGAGTGGATTCGTAACAAATCCTTTCGAATCCATAACAAGAGATTCTCCTATCTTTTGACCGGGATTTGACCCCACACAGCTTCGCTGCAGTAGTAAACTCATACAGTCCTAAGGAGAGAGCTACGATACCCATCATAACTGTACACTGTACGTGAGTCATCACTCACTCTACTGTAGCACTGAGGCATTCACTCTAGTACAATCGAATGCTAGAGTGCGTGGGAGACCTCGCCCTGTAGACAGGACGTGGACCACGCCTCAGTGAAGTCCAAGGATATAGGGTGTTGATGTGCCTCTTGGAACAGCTCTCCAAGTTGCTTCAGCCAGTACAAGTGTAAGGCAGCTGGCTTCTGCCTACATTAGAAGATTAAAGGTCTTTTAAAAGTGGATAAACTCGGGTTAGTCCTGAGGCACAGCGGGAGAGATGGTACCAGCGTAAGAATCAGAGTGAGAGAGCGTTGGAAGACTCGACAGGAAATGATATGAATTGGCGGAGGAAGAGAAAAAGATGGTTTGAGGATCTCACCGAGTTTGGAAGTTGTCGGGCGATCCACTGAGGGAGGAATGTTCCTGAATGTGGCACCGGGAGGCTGCAAAACCAGTGGGAAAAGGAAGGGTGGAGAAAGAGAGAGAGAGAGAGACAGACAGACAGACAGGCACTATCAACAGCCCAAGCCTCCTGCCGCGTCAGTGCCCACATGAAGTTCCTCCCGCAGTACAAGGAACGCTGGATATTACCTGACGGAGGCGCAGTACACACAACCTTCGTCCGACCTTCAGCAAGAGACTCTCCTACATCATTACCAGGATCTACGTAACACAAAGTCGTACGTGAAATCTGCGTGTAAAGAATTGTAACACAGGCCATTGTTGGTCTGCTACGTGGTCATTCAAGAGCCACGGCTTTTATGTAGATAGTGCGCAGAGTAGCGCATTACCATAGTGTGATGAAGGACACGATATGGACGTGAGGCGGTGGTAAGGTTCCGTATCTTGAAGCCCTGAGGTCGAGAGTGCCATGGACGGAGTGAGGATGGACCTGCGACGTAATGAGGCGTTCATTTCTGCATTGGGACAATCCTTCACAGGGTCAGAGTCGGGTCAAAAGACCACGTCCCCGTCATAACCTGTGGATGTACAACCGAGCTCAAAAGACCTATCCTCACGCTGATGGATCGTACCCTTGCTTGCGCTCATGGGCATTAAGATCCCCTAAGACTAGACGGATGAGTTGATTCCAGACCCATTCTTAGAAACTTGACCGTCATCTCCTCCCTACGAGAACAATTAATCGTTCGCTCCACTCTCGAGGCCGCTGCTGCTGCTGCTGTTATCCGTTCCGACCCGACACACACAAGCAGACTAATCTGTGTAAGTGTACCCGACGAGAAACTCCGCCTATGGAGGCAATATTGTCAGGATGAGACGAAACGCATGATATCATCATGCTCCCAGACGTAGGATTTCTGTGATTCAAATACCTTAACATCTTTGGTTAGTTATTTCGGTAACCATGTTAAATCATTTCGGCTGGTGTATTTTGTACGTGGTTTCAATAATATTTCGAAAGACGTCAGAGAACAAAGAGGAAACAAATAATGGGAAAATGAAAGTCAACAAGAGGGGTTTTTAAACAAGACTTTTGCGTTAAAAAAGCCTCGGATCTTTCCCTGTTTTGATACTCAATACCCCGTAAAGTTTGTCATCGCCTGCTTGAGGATTCACGTACCGAAGAAAAACAGATCTCACTCTTTGTGATGTGAGGACAAGGAGCTGTCTGCAGCAGTTCCTCAACACTACTTATACACCAATGGAAGAATTTGTAAGTGCAAGTAGCTACTGACTTGACTCCTCCGTTGTAAGACGCATAACGTAAAACTTTTATCAAACAGGACATGATTATATTCTGCTTTTCGTTCGTACTCGAGCAGCCTTGTTATGCTGATCCAGGGTTGAGAATAACATCTAGGATTCTTCAGCAAGGAGAAACGAGAAGCTGCTTCAAGTGGACTGTTGAATTCAATCCAGGACACTGGGGGTCTGTTGATGCTTGGGCGAGCTAGCCAGACGCGAAATAACAGAGGAAATATAGAGAAACATAAGAAGGTGTTGATGATACGTATCAAGTTATGTAGCTTACATGATACCATTGTCTCGCATGATTACATGTGTATGATTGGAAGAGTCGCATTACAATCAACGATTACCACGTAACTCATGTTGATGATGACAGCGTAAATCTAATCTTTTGTAGCGAAGGATTTAACGAAACCTTATCTGTTATGAGGAAGCGAAGCCGTATAAAGCATAAGACTAATTACATCATTCGATGCGGAACTCGTCCACATGAAGCCCTCTGGTTATTGGTTGTCTCCACTGGCCCCACCACATCACTCGCGTCAATATTAATTAATACTGGGAAGCGGTGCGTCAAGGCGTATATACGCACACCTGCACCACACGAGGAATATATTAATCTCCATAGTGGCCATGTGTCGGGAGGCAGATGGATTTGATGCACCTGAATAGCAAGTTTGTCTGTTTTTCCCACAAGACGAAAACAGGGTTGAAATAACCTCATTGGCCTCTTCCATTCTTCTCTCTCGGAAGTCTCAGGGTAAATCCAATTTGTCCAGCGTCTTCTTCGCTCATATTACGATCGATGGAGGCCTAGTCTGGCTGTAACTTCAGTGTAACGTTACGTGTGCTAGAGCTTCTGCCGGCTTAATCCATTCACAGTGTGACATTTACCCCCAGAAGAGGTAACGGATGACTTTCGTTTCTACACATTTACCATCTTAATTTGCTCACGTGTTAAGTGCTAGCTTTACCCTTTCTTACAACTTCATCTTTACGTATGGATCGTACTGACCCAACTGTATTCATTCGTCTCTTCAGAGCACAGGTGCCTTGTTTTCGTACGCTCTCAAAACTTTATTCTGATCTCTTCACTTGTTCCTCTGACATACAGATACCAGAGATACAGAGGCCAGTACAACAGACCCAAGGACCATACTGTCGTGTTGCAGGAGGTTCGTTCCGCCGTGTTATAGGATCGTGATGTCGGGCGCAGGAGGGTGGGTGGCTGGAGTTTCAATACCTGCAAGCGTACATGGCCTTTTATACCAGTATCACCCATGAAGGAAGGAGATGCTTGGCTAGTGTGATATCTGCGGCTAGTATCATCGCCCGTTGCAGCCGGGTATATACACACACACACACCTACACCCTACACTCCAAACAGAACCAATGATCCATCTCGTATACTATCTTCGCTGATGATCTCTTACGAGACGAAGTGATGGACGAGAGAACTGGTGTATATCAGCTTATCCTAAAACTCTTAATCTCTCGAGGGTCATACGTGTGTACGTGTGTTTCAGAATTAAAACTCTGTCTCTCGAGGCTTATATGCACAGTGAGGGTGTACAGATGTGTTTCAGAATTATCCCCAACATCAGAAGATGGTGCTTAAAGACTGTTCAGCCTGAGGGATGTAGGTTAATGATAACAGCCTTAATGACCCTGGTAGTTGGTAGGTTTAAAGCCCAAACAACCAACCAGACAACTGATTACGTCTGAGTACGGTAGTTCGTAAGGGTAAGATCAAGATTAACATGAAAGGGGTGTGCATATAGTTAACAAACCCATGTGTGATTACACACAAGGAGGCATATATATGGAGAAGCACTTCCAAACAACCATTAGAGGGTCACCATTAGGAACGTCTAAATTGACTATACTCTGTTCTACATCCACTATACAACCGTTGTCCTCGTTGTCTTCATGTAGTGGAATATATACGGTGGTACTGTGAGTATAAGTAGCATGGCTAACAACAGTAAAGGTTGTTTGACATTATACCATCATAGCTGGTAACCCTGCCGAGTTCAGGGGTAGTCTATCAGGTTACCAGGGCTACCAACAATATATCTGAACAGGGATGCCAAAGAAAATAGCGCCACAGCTGCTAAACAAGAGCACCAAGTATGTCAACTATACACAGAACCAGGGAAGCCAACTATATATAGTATCGGGAATGCCAGGTATTCATAGTATCAACGTTGCCAACTACGCTGTAAGTGGCATATATAACAGGCCTGTCAATGAGCGATAGTACCGTCAACACAAAAGTATCAGGGCTGCCAAAGTCAGCGAGCAAGAACTGTCTGTCACCAGAGAGTACAACAGCTGCTAACATTCTCATCTGCTCACGGGTCGTACCATCGTGCTCAAGGCACGTATGTACCATCATGCCTTACGGCATATCGCACCATCGTTAACCAGGGATTAACGAGAGGATAATTCTAGCTATAACCCGAGAGATCAGTCATCAAAATGAGTAAAAGAACAAAATGGTAGAACAAACCTTTCCTGGCTCATAGAAATCAGCCATGTCTGTCTTATCTTTATGGTCGTTTTCGTGAAGTTACAAGCTCTCCCAACCCATTAGTCAGGTGTATCATACCATCAAAGACACACAGAATGCTGGACCTAAATATGGTATAACCATTAACCTAAAATCTAAGGCTGCAGAGGTGCCAAATGTGGCTAAAGAGCTGCTAAACCTACGTACTCTACTGCGGAACCCCTGTCCTAGACATAACAGGCATTATAAACCCCTCTACTACAAGCATTGTTAGTGGAAGAGCATGGGACAGAATGGGAGAGGGGAGAGGAGGGAGAGAAGAAAGGAAGGGTAAGGGAGAGGGGAAACATCAACCCATTTTTCCTCTCTCAGCATTTGACGTCAATGTCATTAAGGCAGAAAATCTTACACTCCGTTTTTTTGTAGGGTGTGATGGAAACATGTGGGCCGGGTTGGAAGGGGTAGAAGTGAGGGGATAATGGCAGGAAGGGGAGGGAGATTACGGAAAAGGAATGAAAAAGATAAATATAAGTTGATGGGAGAGATGTGGCAAGAGGGAGGAGCCTATGCGTATAAGTGTTGGGGAGAGATGATGTTGAAGGTAGTAAGTGATGGAAAAAGACGATGTTGGATGTAATAAGTGTTGGAGTAAGTTGATGCTTAAGTGTTGGAGCAAGATGATATAGGAAGCAAGTGTTGGAGCAAGATGATACTGGAGGTGGTAAATGTTGGAGCTAAATGATAGTGGATGTAGTAAGTGTGGGACGAAGATGATAAAGGAAGTCGTAAGTGTTGGAGCAAGATGATAGACGAGGTAGCAAATGTTGGAGCAAGATGAATTTGGGAGTACTAAGTGTTGGGGCAAGACGAAGATGGAGGCAGTGGGTGGTGGAGATAAATGATGGTCAGGGCAGGAGGGACTTGAGGTGGCAAGTGTTGGGGGTGGTGGAGGGAAGATCTTTACAAAGAGAAGCCCCTTTTCTCAGCTTCTCTCTAGAGGAGGGTGTCAGAAAGGGAAGAACGTCTCTTGAGTTGATATATTTAAGCCGGAGGGAAAAAAAATAGAATGAGGATGGTGGAGGAGGGAGGACATTAATGATGGAAGGGAGGGAGGAAGTAAGGGTGGACAGGCAGGAAAAGAGATAGATAGAAGGTCAAGTAACGCTTGTTTACCAATGGCGTCTTAGCTACGTCTCTTACTTCTATATCAACTGACTGTTCTACGTCTTCTATCTCATTCTTGTATCTCCCCTGACGATGTATCATGACACGAAATTGCACTTGTGAACTTATCTTGTTTCATTTTCCTGAGGTCTTATCCATATGCTGATCATGCGCACCACTGTGATATATATACATATATATATATATCCCCTACCTACCACCACTCCCTCCGGCATATAGATGGAGACTGGACAGTACAGCAGAAGACTCCTCCCCAACCACTGGCATAGAGATGGAGACGAGATAGTAAAGCAAAAGGCTCCTCCCCACCCATTAGCATAGAGATGGAGACGAGATAGCAGAGCAAAAGGCTCCTCCCCACCCATTAGCATAGAGATGGAGACGAGATAGTAAAGCAAAAGGCTCCTCCCCATCCATCAGCATTGAGATGGAGACGAGACAGTAAAGCAGAAGGCTCCTCCCCACCCACCACTTTGGTATGTAGGTGGAGATGGTACAGTACAGCAAAAGGCTCTCGTGGTCGTTCTTCTGGGTAGGAGAGCAAACAAAATCTCCCTCAGGAGTGTCCCGAAGGCCTGTCGGTAAATAAAGAACTCTTGTCTTATTTATAACCGTGTAGGAAAACAGACGCGTTGTCAAGTTCGCCCGATTGTGGTCACAGAGCGAGTGATATAACACTTTGGCGAGGCTGTAGCATCGTCTGCTGACGGATGAGGGTATTAATTCCCGCCGAGGAACTTCCTCGCTTGAAAGGAGGAGCGCAGTCAGTTTCCCTGCTGCTGGAAGTAGCGCAGACCTCAAGCTGCGGGTAACCCTTTAAAGAAAATGGTCGAGAGTTATACAATAATAGAAGCATTAGGACAACAAACTTTCTGTAATTCTTATTTAGCATGAAAAGACGTTTTACACACCCTGAACATTTTCCTTTTCCACTATCTACTGTTGAGACAGACTTTAACGGTGAACAAAGAACG
Organism: Panulirus laevicauda; assembly: GCA_032273605.1. Lineage (NCBI taxonomy): Eukaryota > Metazoa > Arthropoda > Malacostraca > Decapoda > Palinuridae > Panulirus > Panulirus laevicauda. Next base: position 3,248 of record JAUTXX010528721.1, on the reverse strand, counting down.
AGAATATTATATACTTTGGAATAATTCAGGACTGAGAGAACATGAGGGGTTGTGTATACTAACTGGCTATGAACAGCTGAGCGTATTCGTGACAATCATATTAATGAAAGTCAACGATACGTTCCGTCGCCGAGGAAACGGATACAAAAAAAGATCGCAGAAAAGTAAAGCTAAAATCTAATTTCGCTGAGAGCGAATGAGGAAGGGAGTGACATGCACCCACTGCACGTGAAGCGAGTGACAGAAGGAAGATCCAAAGAAATTTAGGCATCTCTGAGAAAGGATGCTCATCGCGACAAGCACCTACGTCGAACTCTTGGAGTGAGAGAGGGTACTCATTGCGTCTAGTCACCTACAGCCTCGAACTCCTGGCCTGAGAGATGGTACTCACTACGCCTAGGTACCTACAGCTTCGAACTCCTGGGCTGAGGGAGAGGGTGCTCACCACGTTTAGTTACCTATAGCTTCGAACTCCTGGCCTCAGAGACCCAACTTTACTAAGGTACGTCGCAATCATTCATTCTACTCACCCTGGACACAATGAGACCATCTGTCATTCGAGTCAAGAGAGAAGACTGTTATTCTGTTTACCTTCAGGTTTCTCTCTAAGCAATTGCGACTTGCTTCTAATTTAGTAGACCAATTTTCTAATTCCCCCTGAACCCTTATTTTTTTTCTTTATCTCTACCCTTTTCAACCTACTTCTGTCCTTTATGTACTTCATTTAAAGCCTCCTGGCTTTGACGAGGGCTTTTGTTAAAGACTGGCCGCCTGCGAGGCTTTTCGAAAAGGAAGAGAACACACTCACAGTGTTCCTCGTACCCTCAACCCATCCTTCACCACGGGCACAAAATTCCGCCTCGGTCGTGTGAATAATTCGACCTTATCTCGAAGATACATGAGACTGAATAACATTACAGCATCATAAAAGTGAACTCACAAGGCTTACGTAAACACCGGGTATACGACACTGACAAAGTACTGTGGCGGTAAAATAAGACAAAGGATAAGATAACGTTGATTCGTTTATGCTTAAAGTTATGAACATCGACAAAAGGTAGTAGACTCAACCACAAGCTAACAATATCATTCACGTGAACAGAACAAGAATAGAATACAGCCAGTTTTATAAGCCTTCCGATCTTTCTCATTTGCCCTAAAATGGACGAGTTGAATCCTCTTGAATTTCTTGAAGTGTCCAGGAGAAACAATAGTTATGAAAACCCTAAAGGAATCTATATAGGTAATCTTGAAGCCGAAAATATGATGCAGAGATGAAAAAAAAGAGAAAAACAACTTAACATATAAAATAAAACAAGATGTTTATATTGTCAAATTTGTTTACATGATACAAAATGAAAACATTTATAGCTAAAAGCTCAATTCAAGGTTAGAAAGTATAAGAATCAAAGAATAAAATGATGAAATGATGAAAAATGATAAAAGTAACATATATTTTCAAGTGTTTGTTACTCCTTTACGGTCGAGTCGTGGAACCTACAAGCCCAAAATTCTGGCTATAGGTGCTTTAGAATTTTAAGCCAGGAGGGCTATATTGAGGCTATCAAAGGCCGCTTTTCAAAAAGCCCTGTAGATTACGCTAAGTTCACGGCACTCATTCAATATAGGTGGCGTAGCAGCTTTAAATTTTAATGAAGGTACAACAGGATCAAAGGCAAGGCCTAAGAGTATCAAAAAATGTCTCACAGGCAAAGCCTTAGGGTGCTAGCAAAGTCCAAGGGGACAAACAAAGGCCACTTTTAAAGGCTCAGAGTTACCAGAACATAATAGTGCTCAATTAAGGCAGAGGTGACCCCAAGTTTCAGATTTTCGGTCTTGAAGGCCATTTGCAAACCAACAAAGGCCATTTCTCACAATTTTTATGAGCCTTATACAAATTGATATAAATCGGCTTATTTCTTTATAGTGACCATTTTTTCCCGTGCAACACCTGGTAACCTCAGTCAGTTTATCATGTTACCAAATAAACTTGAGGACGAACAGGGGGGGAATATATACGTAAGAGATCACATCCTCTGGCATAAGCTGAAGAAAAGAAAATGTACAAAGGCAAGGGAGTCACCGGAAAAGGAAACCATAACTACTCGTCATCCTTGCGTAGCGATAGACGAGGGCATAACGCAGAGGAGTGATGCTATACGTGCAGAGTCTACCCTGTACAACAGGGAACTACGACAGGAACGTAGATAGATAACTGAAGCACTGATGAATGTTGCATCGTACGCAAGCTAACTAAATAACTAACAATAACAACAACAGCAATACATATGTATATGTGTGTGTGTGTGTGTGTGTGTGTGTGTGTGTGTGTCTGTGTGTGTCTGTGTCTGTGTCTGTGTATGTGTGTGTGTGTGTGTGTGTGTACAAAAATTAAAACGAACGTGTTAAGTGGTTCTGTTGAGGCTTTACAAAGCAGTAAAAGTCTGCAGAGAATACCTTGAATAGCCAGAGTTTTAAGAATAGGCAAAATACTGGACGTGAAGCAATATCAAGGAGATAATAAACGGATCTTTCCATGGCCAAAGCCTTAATGGGGAAATGACGTGGGATGAGCAGGTAATATCCGCCACGACTTGTAAGGGGAGGAAGACTCCAAGACAGCTGATGATGGATTTGGAGGAGGAGGAGAGATGGACCCGAGACGTCGCTTGACGTGAATGTCGGAGGAACCTCCCAAAACGTAGACGAAGCGACAGGAGATAAGCTGGGAGAAGGAAATGGAAGGTTTGGGGCTAACGTCCTCACGTCTGTGGGGACTGGGAGAGTGTAGGAGTCTGTGGCCAACAGGGATGGGCCGAGCTTCGTAATGCTACCTCGGGAGGCCCGAGGGATGAAGAGAAAAAGGAGGACCTATTCGGGAGACTCGAGGAGAGAGTGAGAGAGATGGCCAAGAAGCAACAGGAGGGAGAAGGAGGCTGAGAGCCAAAGAGCGCTGGGTTATCAAGAAATATGAATGAGAGAACGAAAAAGAGGAAGACAAACGAAGTGGTAGAGGATTAAGGAAAGCAATAAACAAGGGACTAGGGATAATAGAATGAAGCCAGAGGATAGATAAACAAGGTGGGTCAGACTCAATGAGGAAGAAGGAGGTAACAGAAGGATAAGGGGGAAATAAGGAAGACGATTCGGAATCAAGGACAAAGACAAACTAGAAAGGAGAATGAAAAATAAAATGGAATCGAAGAGGAATAAAAACAAGGAGGCTGATACACAAAGTAAGAGACAAA
>JAUTXX010528699.1:0-11095 GCA_032273605.1 Panulirus laevicauda | reverse complement strand
CCACACCACCACCACCACCACACCACCACCACACCACCACACCACCACCACCACCACACCACCACCACCACACCACCACCACACCACCACACCACCACCACCACACCACCACACCACCACCACCACCACCACCCACAGTGGTACGAATGTGAATCTAAATTTCCGTTTATGCCTGGATGCATGAGGTCCCAAACCCAAGATGCTCAGTTTCCAGAGCTCTTCATAAGGAGCTTACTACATTTACACAAAATATAAACTCGGTCAGGTAGAGTGCAACGATCGTAACTTTTACGTTTCTGCATTGTTGAAAGTAAGGAATTTCTTCTGAAAGTTGATGTAGTTACTTCATTTCATGTCAGAGGTTGGTTACCAAAGTTTCTCAGCTTAGGTATATAGAATGTTCAGACCAGAAGCAGTAAGCTGGTGCTCTCGTGTGGCCCCAAGGTCTGCACTTAAGCTGAAGACTTTGTGTTCAAGCTTTACTCTTATAGTCAGCTTATGGAAAGGTCTTCCTGAGTCTTGTCAGAAATATATATCCTCAGAAAGACTGTCAAAAATTCTTGTTTTTCATTGCATGTGTATTTTACAATAAAACTTTCCTTGATGCAAAATGTGTACGTGTGTTGACAGCATATCAGATGTACTCGTACGTTATCAGAACTGAATACAACTTTGATATCTACAAAATAGATATTTGATGAATATCGGATGCATGGTTGGGCAATGAAGGATGTGCGCTGCATGACCGTCATGTAGGAGTGCATGCTTTCAAATCTTGCGAAACGTTTCTTGCTACGTAACGTGTGGCCGATCCTGCCCTCAGATGCTACAGCTCTGCCTACCAGAGGCGACCCAGATCCTGCAGTAGAGGACTATGGGCGTGAGGAACAGCCCCCGTCAGAGATGTCACAAGTTACGAGGATGTATTCGTGTAACACGACCTTCCATCGTTCACGTAGTCTCCTGGCTTACATGTTTGACAGAGCCAATCCAACTTTTAACTGTCGCTGTCATGAAGTCCACACATACTAACCTTAAGCACGAGGATATGACCCTTGGCTGTGATGACCTAGCATCTGACCTGATCCTCAAGGATCAGTTGAAGTACATGTATACCATGTATACATTATCTCTAACCAATGGACCAAAAGAACGGCTCACCTTGTTGCTAATACTACAACTAAACCCTAAAAATAGACACAAACGAGACCGAAAACAATAATAATAGCCATTACCAAGACCGGAGGAAAACAGAAGTAAGTCCAAGACTGGAATGCAACAATAGTTATCACCTGACGAAAGAAAAACAATAGAAATAACCAGACCAAACAATACCAAAATCTCAACCAAAAAACACGTTTTTTTTTCTTTTTTTTTGCAGACAGCTGATGTGAGGCCTAGATTTTGCAACAATCTTTTTCAATCTCTCCTGGGAAGGTCAAAGAAGAGCAATCCAGCCTTACAATGCCTGCATGATGTTGCAAGAGCTAATATTATGTCCATCCTCTCAGTATTACTCTATGGTGATACAGTAGTATATCATCCAGTCCCTCATTCTGTTTCCATGACATCACCACAACACATCAACAAGCCTTGTAGTGTGGTTCCATAACCTTACAAAAGTAAGAAGCGAAATAGGTGATTCTAATGTTGTATTGCTCAGCAGCAATATTGCAGAGGGAAGCAGGATTGTCGCAAAACTTAAACTGCTATGAGGTATAACTATGAGGCTGCAGGTGTAGAGTAGAACATCATAGGAGGAGTTTTTTGAGCTGCAGGAGTGGGTTATAATGCCGCAAAGAGTAGCTGTAAGACGATACATAATCCTCTTTGATGCTGTTGGAATGAGTCTTGTACAGTGGTGAGGTAACAGCTTGTTATCATGAGAGGTCAAAGTTTACAGAAGGTCGATACAGACGAACAAAAGGATCAAACGAAGATGCAAGGAGTAATATCATTGTTGCAAGAGTAAATTGTAGACCCTGTGCCATTATGTGCAGGATCGCAGGAGGTAAACACGACGCGTAGTGTTGGAGAAGGATCCCAAGGTAGAACAAGCGATAACTGGAAAAGAACCTATCAGAAATGTTCCAAGTTCACAGGGCTACATAATGATCAAATGTCAAGCTCCACGAAGCTCTCATTAGGTTGCTTTCAAGAACTCAAACTAATTACAATGGAAAGAAAATGGATTTTCTTTCCTTGAAGACGCAGTGCAATTTTTCATTGTTTATTCATCTGTTCGATTTTTTGCGAGTGAGTGAAGATTTGACGTCATATCATCCGTCGTCACTCAGCTCTGAATGTTTCTTCAGTGAGTGGAGGCACTCAAGATGATTAATGTTTCTGTAATACACACATCTGACTATATACTACAAGAGAGAGCACACAAGTCTGCCATACTACAATGGAAAGTACACACGTCTGCTATACTACAATGGAAAGTACACACGTCTGCCATACTACAAGGGAAAGTACACACGTCTGCCATACTACAATGGAAAATACACAAGTCTGCCATACTACAAGGGAGAGTATACACGTCTGCCATACTACAAGGGAGAGAATTACATTCTCTTTATGCCTAGCTGAAGACGATCCAAGCCCAAGATGTTCAGTTTCCTGGCTGGTGTATAAGCAGCTTACTTCATTTACATAAAAACATAAACTCAGTTAACTGAAGTGCAACGATCATATATTTATTCTACAGTGCTAGAAATATTAAATTTCTGTAAAACATTTATACAGTTCCCAATTGATTTCATCAAAGGCTGACTGTGTAAAGTCCCAGCTCAGTTACAGAAATTAATCCAGACTAGAATCAGTCAGCTGGTCCTCTCACCTGTACTCAGCTTTACAATTAAGCAGAAGGCTTTGCGTCCAAGCTTTAGTCTCGCAGTAGCCAGCTTACAGAAAGCTCTCCCTGAGTGTGGCCAGAAACCAGTTCGTCAGAGGTACTCTAAGCTTTTATGTTTTCATCGAGGTCGTGAGATCGCATCAGACCTCATATTTTTCACTCCCTGGTGTATCTGATATACCTGCAAAGTAGATATTACATGACCATTTCGTGCACTGTGGGAGTACGAACAATATGTGTTCCTAAATGCTAAAAGGAAAGTGTCTTCAGGTCTCTCAAAACAATACGTATGGAGGAACACATGGCCTGTATTGTAGACGGAGGCTACAAGGCTGTCTACTGGCTACGAGGCTGCAGCAGGAGACCACGATCCTGCAGGAACAGACCATTGTCAAGAGGAACAGACCTCATCAGACATCATACAATGAAAGATGCCTTTACATCACATCTCTTCATATAGGGACCAACTGCTGGTCTACACATCTACCAGCAACACCCCGGGAGGCAAGTGTTATGAAGGCCACACAGTGAACTACGGAGCAGGACGGCACGACACTTGGATATGTCATCAGCCTGAAGTAATCTGACCCATGATTCTACTTGACCTACAATGATCAAGATGAAAACCGGACACATACATGTATCCTGCCTATGTGGATCCACCGAGACAAAAGCCAATTTTTCTTCTTCTTGCCTGCATTACACCTGCACCCAAACAATAGCAAGAACCAAGATCGAAGGAAAACAAAAGCCAAAGCTAAGAAAGTACAAATTTATTTCTGTAATGTTTCGTACCATCAGAAGCAAAGCCAAATGTTGCAACGGTTGGGCGAATCTTTTTTTTTCTAAATAACTTTCTTAAAATTTGCTTTAGGAGGCCAAGGAAAAAGCACTCAGCCCTTGAACTGTTTTACTGTTGTTGTAGGAATGTATCACGCTGCTTCACACGATGGGTCCACCAGGCTGGAAAAGAAGTCACTACAAATGTTAGCGAAACTCGCAATTGGTATTTCTGACGTTGCAGGAGTAGAGAGAAAAATACTGTAAAAGTTGATTGATTTATTGGAGAGCGTGGACATGATACTGCAGAGAGACGCTGCAAGATGGTATACTAATCCTCTTCAAGGTAGCATAATTGATCATACGCCAGTCGCACAGGTAGACGTCAATGTTAAAATCGTATTCTACGGTTTTTCAAAAGCTAGACACAGACAAGCAAAATATCGCAAGCAGATGATAAAGAAGATATTGATAAAGCGAAGAAAAGTTGCAGATACTTTGCCATTAATTATATATACTGTTGCAAGAGGTAGCCGCAGCATGGAAGGGTCTGAATGTGTAAGAAGTGGAAACACGAGACAAAGCACTATTTACGTATGTTTCAAGTTCCTAGAGTTATAAGGGTCAAATATCAAGCAATACGATGCGTTCAGCTTTTGTTCTTCAAGAATCTAAACCAATTATAATGAAAATGATCAAAGGATTGGTTGGCTAATGACGTAGTAAAATCATTTTGTAATATCTATTTATTCTTTACTAGTAAAGGAAAGTTTTACTATCCATCAACTGACGTTACTTTCCTCTGATGCTTCTTCAGGAGATGGACTTGTGAGAACTGGTGTTCCTAGAACACACACGATTAATGTGGAATGAATATGAATGAATATAAACTACAGCTCAACCTACAAGGTTGAAGTGTAGTTCAGGGTCATTCCTGGTTGTAGAGTTACCGAGCCCAAGATGACTGTTTCCTGGCTGGTGTAAAAACAATACATTTACATAAAATATCAATTTGGTAAACACAGTGTCAGAAAGGAGTCTGCCTTGAACATTTATACTGTTACTACCCCAGACCAGACCCTCTAAGTTGGTGCTCTCCTGTGTGCTCAGCTTGGCTCTTCAGTGCAAGATTTTGCATCTGAGCTTCAGTCTTGTAGCCATGTTGTGGAGAGGTCTGCCTGCGTTAGGAACGTTTGCCAGAAACTTGAAATGTCTTTTGTTTTCATCACAGTAGTGAGACGGGAAAACGTTTCTTGTTTTACCTTGCTAGTGTATGTGTGTCGAAAGTATACCAAACGTGTTCTAATAATTCATCAGAACCTGATGCATGGTAGAAATTGGTAAAATTTAAGTTAGAAGTATGAACAATATGTGTTTCTTGAGTTATTTAAAAAATTATGTTGTTACACATGACAAATCTTGCTTATGATGGAACATGGGGTCAATCATGCACACGGAGGCTACAATCAGCCTGGAGGCAGCAAGAACCGACCTTGGTCCAGCAGGGGAGCGAGCTCCACCAGAGATCACACGAGGAAATAAGTTGTCTTCACGTAACAGGACATTTTCCTTCCTGCAGGCACACACAGCTGGCCCACTTGTTTTCCAAGAACTACTCAAGAGACAACTATCAGATTGTTATGAAGGCCACACACTATACCTCTTGACCACGAGGGTAGAGTCTTGGTTGCATATGATGGCCAGATAAAGTTTGATTAGAATAACTGCTGAAGTAACAGGTGTGAAATAGCTGCAAATTTGCTATACTCGCTAAGCCAAATCAGTGGCTCATCTGCTTGTAAGAGTACAACCACATCTCAGAATACACACATGACTAAGAATGGATCACAACAATAACCATAATGAAGACCAAAGATCAACAATAGCCACAGCGAAGAAAGAAACACAAGTTTTTTGTTGTGTTTTATGCAGTGACGCCAGACGAGAGACGAATGTTGCAACACTTGGCCAAGATTTTGCAATTTCCTCTTTTAATTTTGCTTGGGGAAGGCCAAGGAAGAGCAGTCCAACGTTCCATTGTTTGCCTGATGTTGCAAGAGTAATTCATCCTACTTTTCAGTGGTTCAACGATGTTGCAAGAGCATATACTCCAGACCTATAATGTCCATAATGTTGCAAAAGTACATAGTGTAGCTTCTCTTTATGTACCGATCATGTTGCACAAGTGCAGCATCCAGCTCTGCAATATACTTTCATTACTTTGTTAAAGTATAAAATACTGAAAATGGTCGTTCTGATTTTGCAATACTGAGCAAAAGAGATGCAAAATAAAGCAACAGTGTTGCAAAACATAGCCAGGCTGTTACACCGAGGTAAATGATAGTGCAGCTGCAGGCAGAATATTGTGGGGAGGTGGTTAACATGCTGTGCAGAGTAACTGTAAGACGCTATGTTAAACTTCCTCTGGTAAGGACAACTTTCTTTAGCATAGATCTTGTAGTAGTGACAGAAATAACCTCAGTGTTGAAGCCACTTTACTTCAAAAGGTCGATACAGTAACAAGAGCATCACATTCAGGCGCAAGAAGTAATCTAGATGCTGCTACAGCATGATGTAGATACTGTGTCTTTATGTTTACGGTGTTATGAGAGGGAGTCATGACGTTGGTCAAGGAGGGTCGGAAGGTATAAGAAACACGAAACAAAAGACGATATAAGAAATGTTTTAACTGCACGACGTTGCAAAGGTCAAATGACGAGCTAATGAAGGATTTACCTGTAAAGTGTCTCAGGTGCTGAGATGATTTAAAATGAAAAGAAAATGGAGAGAAAATGGATCTTGGTTCGTTGAGAAAGCTGTGAAATTTACAGTTTTATTTACCTTTTTCTAAAAAGTGGAACTTTTACGTTAGATCAGTTGGTGTCACTCCTACCTGAAGCCTCTTCAGTAAGCGGAGACACTCATGAAAACTGATATTTTTACAACACACACGAACGACGGCAGCGGTGTACAAAGGTGAATTTTACTTCGTGTTTACATATGAATAAAGAAGATCCAAGTCCAAGATGTTCCTTCGCCGAGCAGTTTGAATGCAGTGGAAAACCTTTTCATCATTTTTCACAGTGTTCCTGTTGCTCTTTTCTTATTTTGCAGGTATCATTTTTAGGCCATTGCTCTCTTGAGCCGTCTAAATCCGTCCCCCGCCAACAAGGCTTGGGCCCAAGGTATGAATCTAGCTAATGCTTCCCATAGTTTGTGTACGGAGACTGACCACACGAGGATTGACCGTTGTGATACAAAGAAAGAAGTTCTACTTGATTGTTCTGTAGTTACGGTTTTTATCAAGGGTGATGACCCAAGTTCTCAGCTTAGTTACTCACACTGTTCTCAACAGGAACTAATAACTTGGTGTTTTAAAACATTTTAAGCTGCAAACTTAAGCGGAAGATTTTGTCTCCAGCTTATGAAATGGTCCAGCTTGAGCTTGTCCAAAGCTTGTTTGTCCTTATCTGTGGGTCTCTCATATGAGGTGGTTAAGCAAGATAATGTATTAAGAGCTAGATGTATAGGTTTGTCATATACATACCAGATGCTTCGTAATGTCGTATGAAAATCAGATGTAACCTAAGCATCTATATGATACATACCGTGTCCGCAAAAACTTTGTCCATCACAAAAATAAACAAAACAAAACGTCAGATTTACATTACAGTACATTGTCATGTCTCCAGTGACCTTGACTGCACGTCTGGGAGTGGCGCTGGCAAGGTTCCTGAAGTATTCTAGGTCCATGTACTGAGTCCATCGGGTCTTGATCTCCTGAATGAGGCGATGCGCACACGAGGTGCTGCGGGAAGCAAACTTGACTTTCATATGGTTCCAGCAGTTTTATATTGGGCTTAGGCTGGGGGAGTTCTAGCCTTATGGCAGGGGTTACTATCCTGCATAAAGTGACCTCACCCGTGAACCTCATATTAAGGAAGTAGATGGTCCTCTAACACCTTAATGTACTGCTCTCCATTCACTGTAGTGTTTGTAGGTAAGAAGCAGAATCCTCCCCTACTTAATGCACCACTAAGGCAACCCCAGATCATCACACTATCTGGGTGCTTCACCGTCTTCACTGTGAAATGAGTCACACCACCTGGCACCCTCCGGCCTCCTCACCCTCCCCTGCCTTACTTCTCTGTTGATCACTCCAGTCCTGGTACTTCTCTGCAAATACGTGGTCGTTCCCGTTATATTTCCTTCGTAACCAGGGATTTGACACTGGCTTGCAGGGTGGAATGAGATGTTCTTTTGCCGGCGATGTTGAATGGTCCTTTGAGATATATTTCCCAGAAGTTTTGGATGGCTTTTCTTGAATTCAGCAGCTGCAATATGGGGTTGCTTTCATACCTCTCGTCTCAGGAGGTTATCTGTAGAACTAGAAGTCTTCCTTGGGTGACCAGGGATAGGTTTTCGTGGTGAGATGACGTTGTCAAGGAGACCACGAGTGCTGGCGAGAGAACCCATGATCGTGCGATCTGAGCGCTCAATACGTCAAGAAATCTCACATGTAGCCATATTTTCTCGCTTCCAGGCAAGAATTCGGATCTTCTTCCTCATTAGAAAGATAAGAGCTAACCATCTTGAAGCACAGGTGGAAGAAATACAGCGCCCAGAAGTAAAATTCTTAAAATGAAGGGGCAGCCAGGAGGAGTAAAGAAGGAACTTCCTTGCCTAAAGATAGCCTGAGTCATACTGAGGCGGGTTGCTCTTGCCCACACCGTTAAAAGTTAGTCTCAGCGACCATTAGGACGATAATGTCACCCTGAGAGCGCTATGTAATTATACCCTCAATAACTCTTATCTGTGTTTTGCCTTTAAAAATGATTTGGGTGGACAAGGGTTTTTGCAGACACTGCATTTGTGTTAAATGAATGTTTTTTTTGAAAGATACGCTTTCAAATCTTGTATTAAATCTTTGTCGGCGATGCAACTCGCGAGAAATCCTTTACGGGGAGGCCACAAGGATGTCTGGAGACACAGAGGCTGCAAGAGGAGATTATTCCAGCATGACCAGATCATGATCCTGGAGGAACACCCCATCAAGTAAGGAGAAATTGCTGGCTCACAATTCCTCTGTGAACCAGCCAAGAGGCAGCTGTCACGGTGTTATGATACAACACTTAGGTATGGCGCCCTTGTCTTTAACCTGATTCTTAGGTGTCTGTCTGGTACAATGGATGCCGGATATAGTCATGAATATTAGATATATATTTTATTAACTCATAGGGCCAAAATGACAGCTCATCTTGTCGCAGAAGGACGGACAGCTCTTACTACTACCAAGACCAACGTACAACCATGGCCACAACCAAGACCAGAGCACAAGATTTGGTGATGTTTTGTCCGGTGCTGACAGATGGGAGACGAATGCTGCAACAGTTGGCCTAGACCTTGCAATAACGTTTAATTTTGCCTGGGGAGGCCAATGAAAAGTTATCCAGCCTTGCAATATGTTTCCATGACTTTGTGAGAGTACGGCATCCAGCCTTGCAATATGTTCCCATTATTTTGCAAAAGTACAAAGTACTGGAAGGGTGATTCCGGTTTTGTGATACTGAGAAACGATGTTGCAAAAGGGAGCAAGGATATTGCAAACCCGAGCCATCCTGTTACTAGAGGTGACTCTGAAACTGCAAGAGTAGAGGACAATATTGTGGGTTTAATGCTACAGAGAGTAACCACGAGCAGCAATACATCCCTCCAACCCCCGGTGAGCACAGTAGCTGTTGTAGATGTTGCGTCAGTAAGACCACAGTGTTGCAAGAGGAGAGAAGGATGCGGGTGTATAAGAAGTGACAACATAAAACGAAGAATTAATCAGAAATACTTCAAGTTGACAAGGTTGTGAGGGTCGTATGTCAAGCTCTGCGATGCTTGTAATGTCTTTCAAGAATTCAAACTAATTAGAATGATAAAGAAAAAATAAATAATGTTTTGCTGACAACACAGAGCAGTTCTCACTGCTTTATGAATTCACTTTTTAATTGACGCTTTTTCTATAAACGTATTGCTGTCACTCGGCTCTGAAGTCTTCTTCAAAAAGCGGAGTCGCTCCTGACAGCGTATGTTGCTGGAACACACATGACAACATTGGGACAAAGGCGAGGTTTAATTCAAATCTTTTTATGCCTGGATGCAGAAGTTCCCTGCTCAAGATGTTCACTTTCCAGGCTGGTTTAAAATAACTCTTACCAAACTTACAAACAGATGAACTAAAGGGTGATGCTAGAGACCCGAATGTGTTTGCATTGCTAAATACCAGTTTTTCTTTAGTAATTATGTTGTTGCCATTTTTACCGGGGTGACTGCCAAAGTTCGCCGCTCAGTTACGCAGACTTTTCCAAAACGTGAGCCGGAGAGGTGGTGCTCTTTGTGTGAAGTTAACTCTGCACTTAAGCTGAAGACTCCGTGTCCAAGCTTGAGTCTGGTAGCCAGCTTATGGAAAGATGTTTCTGAAGGTAATCGGATATTTGTTTAACAAGGACACTGTAAAGTCTTTGGTCTCAGTCCTTCGCTGTAGTGAGACAGTAAAATTGTCTTGAAAGCTAAGATTCTATGCAAGTTGAGAGTATGCCAGATGCAACAGCATTTATCAGAACCGAAAGAATCTTGAATAACTAAAGATAGATTTTAGATAAAAGATCCAATCCTTTTAGGCTCTCTTTGTATGCCAGATTTCTAAGGGACGGAATCAATTTTGTCGCTCATCTTTGTACTTGCTCTAATTTTTCCTCGTCTTTTTTTATAGTTTGGGGACGAAAACTGGACCTTAAGGTGTGGACTTACAAGAGAATTGTAAAGTGTGAGAATTTTTTCTGGAATCTTGTAATCTATGTTCCTGGTTGTGAAACCTAACATTTGGATTCATGGATAATGCATGAACGCTGGAACATGGACTGTGTATGAACAATATACGTTCCATGTCCGGTATTTAGGAAAAGCATATTTCTAAATCATACAAAATATTGCCAGCGATGCAACAGGTGGTCAGTCTTGCACACAGAGGCCACACGTCTGCCTGGAGGTCTGCGTGCCTGCAAGAAGAGCAGACCCCCAACCTTGCAGGACCAGACCAAGGTCCTGCAAGGTCAGGTGTGGATCGTGTCCTCACGAGGACCAGGTCACCTGCAGATGATGCGAGGAGAGACTCCACACCCAGCGATCCTTCACGAACTAGTCAGGTGGCAGGAAGAACAGGGTTATTGAAGAACACTCACCAGAACACTTGAACATGAATGCATGATCTGGTGATGACGGTATGGCCTTGCGCATGACGGTATGATCTGGTGCATGACGGTATGATCTGGTGCATGACGGTATGATCTGGTACACGACGCTATGATCTTGTGCATGACGGTATGATCTGGTACATGACGGTATGATCTGGTGCATGACGGTATGATCTGGTACACGACGCTATGATCTTGTGCATGACGGTATGATCTG
>JAUTXX010528688.1:0-11095 GCA_032273605.1 Panulirus laevicauda | reverse complement strand
TTTGCAGAACTAGGTTCACAGTATCACAAGGGCAGTGGAAGATGCTCAAGCACGGTCGTATTGTGTCGTCGCTGACACACATGATGATGAGTCTTCAAGGACACTCGAACGCTACAGACGCTCAAGATCAAAAGCCTTCCCGTCCCGTATGGTTCTGTGGGACTGCCTTTTAGAGACGTAATTGTGAAGAAAAAAAAAAAAAGCAAAACTTACTGTCGAGGAACAATGCAAGTATAGTCATGAAGAAGCTTATCGTAGCATTGTCAGAGAAGTGTGGACTTCAGGTATGAGGTAAAGTGCAAAGAACATCCAAGCTGTCGCTGACAATGATGATACATTTGTCTTGCTGGTGCACTGCAGTGGCACGCATCTCCCTGAAAAAAGAATAAATCCAAGGGCACTTCTACATCCTTGCTCATGCAAAGGAGCTTGGCGACAAGGGCAAAGATCCGATTGCGTCTCACGCCTTCGCTGGTTGTTGCGACTCAACCACCAACCAATGCGTCTTTGGAAAAGACAAGTGTCTGCTCTCAAGATCATGACTATAAACAATCAAGATTGCATTGGAAAACAGAGATGCAGATAAAGAACGAGTCACCGCTGCCGGCCATCGGTCGTTCAGCGTGATATACGGAGTCCACAAAACAGAGTGACATGAATAAACTTCGGCATCAAATTTTCAGCAAGGAGGAAGACAGCCCGAAGATCTGGCTGTTGCCACCGACCGAACTAGTATCTTTTCCGTGACCTTTATGACACAGCCAAAACATACCTTATTCATCGTCATATTGGCTTAAAAGAAAATAGTTTATGAGATGAAGAATAGATTGATCAATGAGAGAGCCACTTAAGTGTATGTAAAACTGATGCTTAAAGGTGGACAAGTTGTAAGAATATGGAAAAATGAAGGAAAATAAATCACTCTGAGGAAAGAGGGTACACAAACTTTGAAAAGCAGCGGCCGAACACGTGCCGCAAATCCAAGCCTAGCAGGCGAACACGCATACAAAGCTTACGAGAGCAGGAAACACACGGAAAAGGGCACATGGTTCATCGAGAAATAATGAGACGGAGGGCTTTTGATATAAGATGGAGAAAGAGTCACCCGCAAATCGTTAAGGCAACTGTATAAAATCTCCAGCTCTTGGGAAGCAGATTTTGTGATTAAGATTATGAAAGGTCTGTAGTGGAGGATATGGTTATGTCTGTTTATATTTTTGCAGGAATAAATTACGGTGTTATGAAACTGACCAGAGGGTATGCAGTGACGTGTAGGAAGAGATGTTGGCGGTTTTACATTATTGAATTTAACCAGGTTTTACTGCTTCCTTAGCTCAAGATATCGCACAGAATAAAAAAAAGGGAAAAAAAACATGTTCGGTATGAGAAACATTAATAGAGTGAGGAGAGAGAAGAGAAGTCAGTTAAAGAGTTTAAAGCAGAATCGTCAACGCGTGACAGACTAGCTTTGTAAGTTGGAGAGAGAATATCATTCACGGAGAGAAGAAAGAGATTAGGTGATAGGACAGAACCCTGAGGGACACCAGTGTTGTTGGGATAAGAGGAGGAAGTCGCTCCATCAGCGACTACTGCGGTAAACCGATTAGTGGAAGCCATGCATCAGCGAACAGGGAGAAGCAGGAAGCCAAAGGAAGGAAGCTTGACAAGTAAAAGACATTATGACACACCATGTGAAATGCTTTATAGCCACGCCAAAACTATTCATCAACATCCCTGAGGAAGGATGACCAGAGATTACCAATTGAACTTGCACCGCGAAATCCTTACTGGTGTTTAGAAAGAAGAGAATGGAATTCGAATTGTTTGAGAAGGTGAGAGCTAAAGAGGGGTTCAAAGATTGCAGAGGTAACAAAAGTGAGATTGATGGGGCAGTGAAATACTACTGCATTCACATTAGTCCCCAAATCTGGTGTCATATTAGGGTGTGGAAATAAGGTGTGGAACCAAAGGGTGATGTGGAACGAACTTGCAGGTCTCATCAGAAACACCGTGAAAGCAGCTCTTAAGTTTCTGTTACTAAACACCTTTGTTAAATGAGCATAAGCACGTTTCTACGATAGTGTCTAAATGTATAAATATGTCTACCTGGTTTTCGGTATCACTTTGAACTGCTACTGAATGTTATCTAGTTGAGATTTTTTTTTTCTTTAAGATATTATGAAATATTTTCTAGGTTCAGCCCCATTTAGATACTTTTTATAAATTCTAGAGAATATTTTCTGTAAATTTAGATGCCTTCACAGGTAAGTTGAATCCCGAAAAAGGTTAGACCTTTTATTGGAGAGAGAGAGAGAGAGAGAGAGAGAGAGAGAGAGAGAGAGAGAGAGAGAGAGATTCTTGCTTGATAAAACATTTAAATTTCACTTTCAACCAATGGTAGAGGTCGTGACATGAGATGTTTGTTATGGGAGTTTAAATCGTCACGATTCACGGGTCAGGTAGAGAGCACACACACACTGACGGTGTGTTGTGTGTTGTTGATGGCGCTGTGTGGAAACGCAAATATTATTATAGTTGGAGAGGTGAGGAACTAGGAATTTTTGTGTTGACTGCTGTAGTGGTGGTGGTGGTGGGGATCGGGTGTAAGCTGTTGTTGGTGTCGGGTTGATGGTGATGCGAGTTGGTGAGGCTGTTGTGGGTGGTGTTGCTGTGAGGGGGATGGGTTTTTTTTTTTTTTTGACGATGGTCTTGTAATTTTTGGTGCATTCACTTATTCCATTCATACATTTAACTTTGTTGGTGGGCTTTCTGTAAACGTCGATGACGAAGGATCCTGATGTGGCACTCACCATTACATCCAAGAAAGCAATCTTACCATTATTATTCAGTTCTACTGTAAATCTTAAGCCTGAAGTTTCTTGGAGTAAGTTACGGAGGTTTTGGGGAATCATATGTAGTTGCCCTTGATATATCCCCTCTTTTGGCGTTCCTCCCTAATGTCTAGCTTTCTCTTCGGCTTATCTATCTCTGTGGTTGTTGGTAGATCAGCTTTTCCCACTTTCTCTTACAACAGCCATGCCCCTCAAGGTTCTGACTGTCCTGTATCCTACACTTTTTCTTTCCACCAACGATTTTTCTTCTACAAATAACCAGATGCACTCATACACTGACGACTCAGCTCTGCATTGCATAGCCTTCATTTCTGCTCCTCTCACGCGATCATCTGATCTCAACACAACTGCATATAAACTGAAGACTTGGATAGGATATCTCAGTAGGGTAGGCGAAATCTGGTTTAGTTAAATGTCTTCAAGACCCAGTTTTTACCCATCTCTCTATCGAAAAATGTTCACGACTTTCCTTTCTTCTTAGACGGTTCTTCAATTTCATCTCTGAACCTAATGAGCATCTTGGTATTACAATAACATTTACTCTGTCTTGAAAACCCCACATTACGGAAGTAGTTAAGTCTGCCTGTGAGAAACTGGGAGTCCTGTTTAGATTTCGTTTTTTCTGCTCTGAACATTTGGTCCTTGTGCAGTTCTGCTCTCACATCTTGGGTGGGTCTAGAGATGTGAGTGGGTCTAGCTCTGCATCCTTAATTGACAAAGTTTGGTCGAAAGACTGTCTGACATATCAACTCTCCCAGGCTAACTTCAATACTTGATTCACTTGTCCTACGCCACAATGTTGGTTCACTTAACCTTTTCTCAGGTATCACTTTGATTTTTGCTCCCGAAAGCATGCCAGACCACGCAATACTCGGCAAGCTCCTGCGTCATATTATTTTTGTATGGTCGTTGGCATCTCAAGGGCGAGTCGTTTCGATACATGTTTCTTTCCCTACTCCTCGAAGCTTTGGAACCCTTTACCCCTCTTCTATCTTTCCCGTAACTATGAACTGGCACATTTTACATGACCGGTTTTTCACTTCCTCCATAATTCGTAAATACTTTCACTTGTCTTCTTTTCCCCTTCATTGACCTCTAAGCTTTAAACATAAGGTCCTGTATTAATGTAGACTTTTGTAAACAAAGCCTCTCCACACCAGCACTACCACCAGCCTCCCCAAACCAGCACCACCACCAGCTTCTACATGTAGAAAACCAGGGCCAGGGCCATCACCAGCCTCCCCAGAGAAAAACCACCAGCCACCCGACCAACCTCACCTCATCTGCACCACTACGAGCCTCTCTCTCCAAACCAGCCCCAGCTTCCACAAAACAGCACCACCACCTACTTTCCTGAAACAGCACAATCACCAAACTCCCCTAAACAGCACCATAACCAGCCTCCTAACACCACAATGCCATCAACCTCCCAAAACCAGCACCACCAGAGTTTCAATATGGTCCCAAACATTCGATTTACTGACTGATAAGAAACTGATGATTAATGCTGATAATCATCCTGATGATCCCAGAAAAAAAATTCCAAATTTTCACCGTACGACAGCAATTTTTGGTATCGTCACTTCATCGTTCATTCCACGCAAAAATTGTTTGCTGTGAAACACCAATTTACATGATTGTAGTTGTGCGTCCTGCACACTCTGACAGCAAGCTGTTCATGTAATGTGTCATACATCAGATCTCAATCCAAAAGAAATTGTTTGAAAGTTGTTCTATTTATGAGTTTACCCAAAAGTTCTCATGTCAGATGGAGACCTGATCTTTCAATGGGAGTTCAGAATGATCACATACACCTTAAAGTTGCTCCATACAGCTGACACTATTCACAGTGAACTTGCTACCCATCTGGTGTTTCAGATGTGGCCTATTTAAGAGATCTATTGTTCTAATTTAGCAGCAAACTCTACTATTTTCCTTTTAGAGAGAGAGAGAGAGAGAGAGAGAGAGAGAGAGTACAAGGTGCTCATAACTAAATGGATATGGTTCATGCATTAGTATATCATCAAATCACCCACTGCAAGTTGTAATTTATGGTTTAACGATGCCAAATTTTAATCACCGATGATTATTGCTCCATAATTCTATTAGCTACATTTGATTTGGTGCTCCATCATTAACAAACTCTACCAGATTCTGTATTGGGTGGGAATCATCAGAAAGATGTTTCAAGAGACATTTAAGAACTTACAAAGTGACTGTTATCCGATTTCTGCAATCAGATCTAGACTGTTATCCGATTTCTGCAATCAGATTACCAGAGCAGTTTTCCCTCCTTTTCATTACATCTCTTCTAACAAGTTTGTTGTTTAATTTCATGCTATGTCATCTGGTTGCTCTATCCCCACACCTCTTGAAGAACTGTTCACTGTCCATGTCATCAGTCTGTTCTAGAGCTTAAAGATTGTGATTAGGTTACCCCTCACTCTTCTCTTCTAAGGTGAGCAGTTCTGAAGTCTAACATTTTCCTGTAACTCATCTCTTAAAGTTTGTAATTTTTGCTTTTCATATCAGTTTTCACATGTAAGTGAAAAGGCATCATTATCAAAAACCTTTTGAATATGCTTGCATGTTTTCAGGTAGATTTCTCAATTCGGCTGTTTTGAACAAAGTGAGGGAATAGTTCAAATTTACTGTACAAGTAGATGTAGGTAGAATTAGGCCTGAGGTCTTAAAACAACTTTTATCATTCACTAAACACAGCAAGATATGTAAAGCTGGTACTCTTTACCTTTGTTCCCCCATTATATGTCACAGGGATCACAAACAACACTGCTGCTCATTTGGGAAGATTGCAGTTGCATTAACCACAGTCTCAGTAAATCAGTTCCATTCATCCACCACTCTCACATTGTAAAAGTACTTCTTTACATCCTTATTTACAAATTTCTCATTCAATTTCATTTTATTTCTTCTGTTGTTCCATCCCTGCATCCACAGAACTGTCCACTTTGATCTCTTTAAGATATTTAAAAATTGTAATCATGTCAACCTTTATTCCTCTCTCTTCCATGGTGGGTGAATCTAATGCCTCCAGCCTTTTCCTGCAGCTTAGGTTCTCAGGACCTTCCCTATGAGCTCTAAGTTCTATAGGTGCGGTAAGAGAGTTTGAGGACATCGATGACTATAATGCCTCAAAAGTAGAATTGAGTGACAATACCTTACCCACGTACTTTGACCAATGTTAGCTGAGACACAGACCCTGTGGCAAAGTAATAATTAAATTTTTTACCTGAAATTTGTAATTTTTCAATAAATTTCCTTCACTTCTTACTTAGGTAACTATATTATGTACTGCAATACATAATGAATATCCTTCACTTCTTACATAGGTAACTATGTTATGTACTGCAATGTATTATTCAAATTTAAGAAATTTGATAAAAAAAAAATTTTCTGACTTGGGCCAATTTGTAGATCAGTTATTCATATTGTTTTTGGATTTTTTTATGTGAATAATTTCTTTTTTAACCAGAATGAATTTACTGGGATTTCGGAGCCACATCTAGATTTCATATCTTTTGACAATGAAGAAAAAAGGAAAAGGTTACATTGATTTTTTTTCTTAGGGAGGGGGATGATTGACACTTAGTAACCATGATTTTTTTATTAGGGGGGGGATGATTGACATTGGTAACCAACATGAAATTTAATCAACCACCAATCAACTAGAATTGAGAATTTTTGTAGATTATAGTTTACAGTGATTAAACAAAAGGATGATTGACACTTGTTGGTAATCTTTTTTTTTTTTGGGTGGGGGGATGATTGACATTGGGTAACCAACATGAAATTTAATCAACCATCAATCAATCTAAAATTGAAAATTTTTGTAGAATATAGTTTACAGTGATTAAACAAAGGGATGTAATTGGGCTTTGCCTGCAAGAAGTTACATCTAAAGTAAAAAGTTATCTTTGAGAAGGTTGTATCATTGGTAGTACAGTCTTGTCAAATGTAGACAACAAAGGAGTCTACATTTCCCTGCTACTGTAAGTAGTGCAGCTTGGGCTACAGGAACCTTTAGAAAGGTTTTAGGTAATGCCAGGACTTTTTCACATATTGGTTCTCAGGTAATTATAAGTAAAACAAATTTAACAAAAATATGAAAGATTTTTACCAAATTAGTGTTGGTGAAAGTGAGATTTATTGCCCCAACATTAGTCTATTTCATCATATAAAACTGGCTAAATGTATTTTGCCTGTAGGGCAGGTTCATCGTTAGTTAAGATTTATAAGAAAAGTGTCTGTACATTTTCTTTTAAAAGTTAACATGAATTTACTCAATGTAAGCAATGTCTGTTTGTATCCTTGTGCATTGGTCTGCCTGTCTCATGTATATTTTTACCTTTTTGTGTGGTATGGGTTCGATGTGTATATGTGGATGGTCCCACTCTCTTGGAATCTGCCAAGTATCCTGTCATATTTGCAAACTTTTGCATGCTGTTGGCATTTGCGGTTTCATTGCCTAACTTATTCTGTTTAATACTATAAAGTTTCTCAGACGTCTGAAAAGTTTTATGTTTTGCTTTTGTTGTGCTTGCAGATATTTCAAGCAGCTACAAAGAGCTTCATAAATGGGCAGAGGTCAACAAACAAAGTTACAGTTGCTTAGGTTTCCAAAATGCTGGGACAAATCTTTCCCCCTGTCTGGTCTCCTTGCATAACAGAAAGAAAACATAAAGTTTTTATTGTGGAATCATGCCTTCAAAAAAAATTATGGTTTACTGTCCACCAGTCTGCCTTAATTTTTTTGGGGGGAAGGGTTTTTTGACTTTTGGATAACACATATACTGTTCAATGCTTTACCAAGTTGGAAATAAATGGAAATCAAGCGCTACCTTAACACCCGTGGGAATGAGTGGAATTCTGAGTTGTCTAGTGCAGAGTTAGAAGACCCTACTTAAATTTCAGCTATCCATTTTTCTTTTGCATTCCTTTATACAAAAATTCTGTTTATCATTTTTTATTATTATTCAGTGTAAGTTCTATTAAGCATTATAAGCCTCTGGTCTCTAACAAACTAATCAATTCAACACTAGGGCAATTCAGATAATTTTGGTCGCTTCATCACTTTAACCAAGAAAATATGCAAATATGTGATATTCATTTGAGCTATGAAAGGGAGACTTTTTTACGTTGAGGCTTCTGTCATGGACTAAACTTTGTATCAAAGGTAAACCTTAACTGAAAGAGAGAGAGAGGTTAATGAAAGGGAAAAAGAAGAGACAAGGGAAAGTATTTACAAATTTTTTGGAAGGTGAAAAACTTGTTTTCAAAATTCTGCCAGGTCACAGTTATTGGGAAAGGTATGAAATGGTAGAGAGTTCTAAATATTTGAGGTGGAGGGAAAGGGACAAGTTATCAAAGTGGTCCAACCTTGGGTTGCCAACAGCCACACAGCAATCACGTGACATAGCAGCTTACTGAGTATTGCATGGTCTAACTAGAGGTAGGGGCACACAACCAGTCAGCTCTTAGACACAAAAACCAAGGTAATACCCAGAGAAGAGGTAAAATGAACCAATGTTGTGATGTAGGGCAAGTTTTGAAGTTAGCTTGGGAGAGATTATAAGTCAGACTGTTTTTGACTCAAACTCCATCAGGTAATGATGCAGAGCTAAACCACCTCATGTTTGAGAGCAGTACCCCATACAAAGATGCATCATTCTTGGTGTTAAACAAAACCACTCAGAAGAAATATCATCATCTAAACAGGCTTCCCAATTCCTTAAAGGAAGACTTAGCTATTTCTATAATGTGGGGTTTCCAAGATAAAGTAGATGTTACAAATATCAGGTATTGCATGGTCTAATCAGCCAACTCTTAGGCACAAAAACCAAAAAGTAATGCCTAGAGAAGAGGTAAAGTGAACCGATGTTGTAGTATAGGGCAAGTTTTGAAGTTAGCTTGGGAGTTTATAAGTCGGACTGTTTTCAACAACTCCATCAAGTAAGGATGCAGAGCTAAACCACCTCAGGTTTGAGAGCAGTATCCCATACAAAGATGCATCATCCTTTGTATAAACAAAATCACTCGGAAGAAATTTCACCGTCTTAACAGGCTTCCCAATTCCTTGAAGGAAGACTTAGCTATTTCCACAATGTGGGGTTTCCAAGATTAAGCGGATGTTACAATAATATCAAGTATGTTTACCGAGTCAAGAGGTGAAATTACAGAACTGTTCACAGAGAGTATTGTTGTGAGGAATTTTCAATAGAGATATGCAGAAACTGGGTCTTGGAGCCATTAAACTTAACCAGATTTTGTTAATACCACTAAGATATCCTGTCCAAGTCTGAGTTTGTTAAGGAAGTTGTCAAGATGAGATGCAGATTGAGTAAGAGAAGAAAGTGCATAATTGAGGGATGTGAAGAAATGCAATATTGAGTCAACAGTGTTTAAGTACATTTGGCTTTTTGTGGGAAAGGAAATATCTGATAAAAAGGAGAAAAAGTGTAGAGACAGGACAGAAGAAACCTTGAGGGACACTGCTGTTGATTGAGAAAGGAGATAGATCGACTGAGAAAGCTAGATATGATGGAGCAAAGCCAAGAGAGGGGGAGCTTAGAGATAAGATCCTGATGCCACACCCTGTCAAAAACTTTGGATATACCAAGAACAGCAACATAGGATTCCCCCAAATCTCTCAGGGATGATGATCCAACATATGTAAGATAGGTTAGAATATCGTCAGGGGATATGGAAGGAAGCCATTACTGGTAATCAGAAAGAAAAGTGTGAAATTCAAGAATTCTGGGGATATGGGAGTCGAGGTGGGATTCAAAGACTTTGAAAATGGTAGATTTCAAAGCATAAGGATGATATAGGGTTTAAAATGGTCATCCTTCTTGGGATAGGGTCTACCAATGCATGCTTTCAAGAAGATGGGGAAGTTCTGGATTTTAAATAAATGGGACAGATGAGCAAACACAGGTGCAAGATCAGAGGCACACTCTTCCAATACACAGCTTGTGCTAGGGAAAAAAGCCCTTTTTAGGCAGGTTAAAAAGGGGCACAGGATTAGTAAGAGGAGCATCAGGAGGTGAAGGAATGTTAATCATCCAAAGTAAAGTTTGAGGAGAAAAGGAAAGAAAACTATTGTACCATTAAAATGGAAAAGTGAAGGAAAGGTAGAGCAGCAGTTGTTAGTGATGCCCTTAGCTAAAGACCAGAAAACCTATCAGTGGATGACAAAGAGAGCTTCTAGCACCTCCTTTAAATAAAAGAATGCTTTGCCTCATGGATAACATACTTGAAACTTTTATGATTAAATGGCAGAATCAAACATGAGCTGAGAAATTTTATAAGGGCAAGAACCATTACTACATATTGTCATTTGATAATGATGGCAGGAAACCTTTGCATCAAATCTTTGATGATTTTATCAAGTTAAAGGTTACCAGTGATATCTATTGTTCACTGGGTCTGTAAAAAAAAAACTATATAGTATTGGGTCCTGGATAGGCTCCCTTTGAAATATGTTGAACAGTTTACCTTAAACGTCATAAGGCAAAGAATATCAAGAGTAATAAAGATAATTTTATTATACAAAAAATTTTCTTGATCATATCAACATATTTAATAAAAACTAAATTTCTTCATTGGTGACACCAAGATCTCCTTTCTATACAGATTCTATGACTATTAAAAAAGTTTTTCTGGGAGGGTACAGAATGTAAAAAAAATAACAAATTTTCATTTAGCCAAAATAAGTTATTAAGGCTTAAACATAAAACCAATGTAACCATGTGTTTCAATGGTTTCTTAAAGATTAATGCTTTTGCCATGGACCAATTACCTGTAGAATTGATAAAGGGTGTGAAATCAGATGTTTGATTTTCTATTAAGAAAGCACTTTTTCCATACCAATTATCCTACAGAGTACTGGACAAGAATATATCAAATACCAATTAATGATTTTATGTGGTAAACATGCAACAATTTCAATACCACTTTACTACTTATGAAATACCTTATTCAGATATATTACATTTTCGTACGGTGTGCCACAAGCATCCAAGAACCTCTGCTTTAAAAATTTAGCTTTAATATCCATGCAACATGTAATTCTTGCTTTGCAAGACTGGCATGATATTTACAAAGCTGATAAACTCTGCTATATTTGTCCCATATATTCATATTTGAATATTATACAGGTGAAATGCAATGAAATTATAGCCTATAAATTTATATACACAAGATGAGTTATGACAAATGTCTGA
>JAUTXX010528677.1:0-11095 GCA_032273605.1 Panulirus laevicauda | reverse complement strand
GTGGAAACATATGGTGAAGGAGGTGAGAGTGGAAACATATGGTGAAGGAGGTGAGAGTGGAAACATATGGTGAAGGAGGTGAGAGTGGAAACATATGGTGAAGGAAAAGAGTTAGTATTAAATGGGTAAGTCTGAAGGTTGCCACCAAAATTCTAAGCAGATGATGCCCTGCTGTTTGATGTAAGTGAACAAATGTTAAAGAAAATGAAGATTTTGAAAGTTGAAAGTAAATGCTGGGGAAAGTAAGACGATTTTTTCATTCTTTAATGAAAAGCATATGACACGATGAATTAGAAAAGAAAAGGGAATTTGGTGAATTTATTTTCAAAATGAAAATAAAGGTGTTGGAGAATTTAGATATTCGTTAACATGTTGTTATGGAAGTGGAAATTAAAGACTAACGCAGTGTGGTAGAGAAGGGTAATAGGAGAATAGAGAAGTTATGTCTCAGGCAAGAATTTGAGTGGGAAGTGAAAAAGAGATATTAAGAGTATAATTCAAACTACATTAACATACGGCAGTGAGTTGTGGGAGTGCAAGGAAGCGGAGCACTCAAGGTAGCAGCAGTGGGGATGAATTATTTCAAGGATGTCTCAGGAATAATTGTAATGGACAAAACAAGAAGCGAAGAAATACAAGAAAGATTTGGAATGACCGAGAAGGCAGGGGAGCGAACTGTGGAATGGATGAGTGAGTGTTGGACGTGTGAGTAAAGTGCAAAAGGAGAGAATGACTAGAAGAGCGCGCCAACAGATGTGTGTAATATGGACTGATCTGTCATGTTATGATTCCATGATTTTTGAATGTCTATGTACATGCTTATCTCTGTATATCTATATCTATTCATATAATCACACACACACACACACACACACACACACACACACACACACGTATTTGTGACGTGATCATACAAAACGAATTTCAGACGTCTATCCGGGCTATTTTCGGCCCCCCAGTCCACCCACGGAAAAGATTACCCGCTATTTAAAGATGAATTCTGTGCCTGGTTGGGTGGGTGTGGATGGAACTGGAAACAAAGCCACCTCGTCTCGGTGCGGTCTGGGTGATTTCAACATGATCTTGAATTACAAATCAGAGGTGAAATGTATGACATCGTTGGCATTATGAGTAAAAAAGCCTTGCAATAGGCGGTATACTCACAACGAATATCTTATGATTGTAAATCATTTCCATCATCAGTGTGAAATTCGAGAAGTATTTGCTATTCTTAAGAGGCACTGAGCTGCGTGTGGCCTTGTCACATATAATCACGGAAAAAAAGTTTTCTAATTCAGTCGATATTCTGTAAATACAACTCTTTCCTGCCCTCAGGCATTTTGAAACTAGACAAAATAACTTTCACAAATACGATAAGATTTTATTTATTCTATCATTGTCATTGTTCTTGAAATTTTAGCTTAATACAAACATCTTGGATAAATTCGTAAGGAGGAATTCATTTTTGGGAACAATAAATTTTCCCACATACGGGTTATTCCCACACCCAGGCGTCTTGAAAACCAAAAACTAATTTTATCTAAGTCCATCTTACTATATCGCTATCTCTTCAGTTTTAATCTAGGCAATTATCAATATAAATCGAGACGCTTTTTCTTGTCTCATACGAACGTTTCCAGCGAAAACCATATAACTGGGTGCTGTTTATTCAGTCAGTAAATGTTACTCTCTCTGCATCTATTCATTTTTCTAGTAAAGCCATAATGTTTGCTCTTTTGGTATGAGCATAACATATAATTCTGTTCCCACTGGGCATCATACTGAGCTTTGTGTACATCAAACTAATTTAGCTTTGTGATCTTTGGAAGCCTTTGGATCATTTGTCTTAGTCCAGTGTACTTGCTTAATCTTCTCTATTCTGTCTCATCTGCCCTGACCACAGTGGGTTGATGAATTCTGTTTACGTGGACCTAGTCACTGTGGCCTTAGCTTGCTTGACTTAAACAAGCTATACTGGATTACCTTACTTGGTTTTCCATCCACAGTTGGTTTCTGTATCTACATTCTCTTGCCTTACACATCTTCTGATGTACTTCTGATTACATGTTCCTTCCTTCTTGAACAGTGAATATCGCACCTTTGAAAGTACTGATGATTTCGTCACCAGACCTCCTTAGAGCATCCTCTCCTTGGTCCTCAAGAAATCACTAACCTTGCTAAAAGTATCCGTAGCACAAACATCGTATTATTGATGTCTCACTGTGGTATCAATAACCGACAAGAATGATTCTAAAAACTCGTCTTGTACATTGTCTTTCAGAACGATAAACTTGTTCTTGGTCATTACCTCTGTAGTTTTAACTTCTGCATCTGGTTGGCAAGTTTACCCTACCGGTTAAAAGGCCCCTGTATCATGTGCTTTCGTCCCCAGAGTCACCCTACTCATCTTGAGGTTATCTGCTTTATTGGTTATGATTCCTCCCCTCTTTTCCACATGAAATACCTCTGCAGGAATCAAATTCACGTCACTCTTTATACCTTCATCCTGTTGTCTAATAGTGCTCTATAGATTAACTATTTTTCCTGATTGATAAAGAATACAAACAGGAACAGACCAGTGAGCCCTTTAAGGTTTTGTGTTGTGGAACTTACTGTGGCATGAGTAGAAAAGCAAACAGATAACTTGAGTAGATATACTAGTAAGCTTTATATGTTACTACGGAGTTGCAAGTCGCGGATATATAGCGAAGTGTTTCCGAAGGTTTTTCTTCAATATGTCTATTGTGATTTCAGCTGCCATTAATGGTGAATCATTCCATCTCTTAACAGTCTCGTTGAAGAAAATAAACTTTGCTTCAATCGATGTAAAGCTTTCATTAAGGCAATCTGTATCCATTAGCATTATTGAAACCAAGCTCATCTGCCCTGAGATAGCTTTGTAGATCAGAAAAAAGTGTCCAAGCTTTGATCATGTTCAGCACCTCTTCCAAGCTAGGTTTAGGTCACCTGGTCGACTCTTGTAGACTTTATCTATTTGTTCGGGAAGCTTGCAGCCGTGTTTCCTTTCTATTCCTTATTTATCCTTTTTTTACAGTAGGGTGCTCGTGGTGTGATCGCACCAGTGAACTGGAAAAAGTTAAGATTAGTTTCTTAGACTTGAGTTCGAACGCCCTAACTATGAAACCGAGAATTTTGTACTTTTTTTTTCCCATGTTTCCATACATTGTTTACTTGGCTTTATGTTAACAGATAATTTGACGTATAAGTTCTCTCCTCATTTTCGATACGCGGGTCAACAAAATTCATACTGTCACTTGGAATTTAGTTTTTACTACAGGTGTGTAAAAAGAAAAAAAATAAGGATACTCATATTCATTGCCCACCTATGAATTTAGTCTTTTCATTTCTACACACTTCCTGCGGGATGAATCACAAAACATACGTGACATGTCTGGGTCTTTCTCTCTCAGTACAAAATCTTTTATATTCACAGCTGGGATGGCTAATGCGACGGGATGGCGCCATATTTGGTGAGTGATGGATTGACCTGGAAATGGCACTGATGACCCGTACATCTACGACTGAGGTCAAAGGTAAGCTGTAGGGTCACCTGATGTGTGTGTGTATGTGTGCGTCTACCTGTAAATGGCTACACAGAGGTACGGAAAAGCGTACAGGATATCATGAAAGTCATGGAGACATGAGGAGGGAGCAGGACATGGGCGATGAAAGGACAGGGAGAGACTGATATGGTTACGAAGAGCCAAAGGATAAACTAGGTAGAGCTAATCCAGATCACTGGGATTGAATCGAGAGGCAGGGAGGGAAGTGAGGGGAATGTGACAGAACGTCGATGAAAAAGTCCATTATGTGCATTTAGAGGTAAATAAAGTTCCATGGGTGAGAGGAGGATGGGATGGTGTCCCTGTCAGATGATAGAATGCCAGAGAAGGGGATGAGAGGTTTATGGAGAGAACCAGTATTACAGCTACCGGTGCCAATATCTACAGAACAATTATAAATGTTGGAAAAAGGCGAGAGCGAAAGTCAGTTCAAGATCTGATGAATAAAGAAACCACTAAAGACAACTCGTAATTAAACATGTATCAGTTTCTTTCAACTAATGTCAACGAGCATTTTCTGTGAATGGTTTTCAAAGTTCAGCTGTTGATCTCGATTTCAAAAGAGCAAATATTACCTGAGTTTTCCCTATTCGTAGAAGATCACCTTCCTTATAAGGAAATAATTGCGAAGTTAGTTATATTTTTTCCCACATAAGAGCCAAACTTCTTCAATTTCCCTACTCTAGTTAAAGACCGTCACTATCCAGACTCAGTTGACACTGAAGATAAAGAAAACGTGACCCCAGTATATGGCATTAAAAGAAAATAGAAATGTAATTGGCTGCAATGACTTGCATGACTCGGTCTGAAATCTATCATTAATTTTTTCTTAGACACAAGAGTTACTGTGATGCGATGGTCACCTGACCAATATATGACTATAAAGCTGCATGAATATCAAGGCATAACTGTTTTATGTTCGACATTAGAAGCATAAGGCCCAGTGCTTCCGTGGTGTTATGGTTAGCATCGCTGGCTATGAAACAAGCAAGCCCTGGTTCGAATCCTGGGCAGGAGATTCGGTTCACAGCCAACGCAGCTTGTCATCTTCCTCTAGGGATGGGTCGATAAATGGATACCTGACGCACCATAAAGGAAGATATAAGAGCTAGTTGTCCCTTTCAATGGATGACCTCTGACTATGGTATGCCTTTTCAGCAAGGCAGATCCTCCCTACTCGCTTCAGCTTGATGACACAGGAATATAAACCCCGTGTATGATAACCTGGTGAGGTCATGAATCTGCTTAACATGAACACAGTTTACAAGGTGTCTAAGAAAGGCTGAACCTCTGTACCATACTTAGCGCTTTTCATTTGTTAAAGGTGTCAGTTTAACAGCCGTGGTTTAAATTCTCTCTTATTTTTGTTTGAATATCATAAGCTTTGTTGTGTTTCTTAGCCTTGTTTTTACAGAAGAAGCAGTGACGCTCTACATTCAATTGCATCGTGTTCTACAAGCATGTAATAAGCAGTAGACAACTCAAGTTTCGTGAAATTAATTAGCCATTCCACCTTTATGAAAGAGCTGTACTCACTGCATAGTTAACTTGGAAAATTTGAAAGAAAGCATTGGAAATCAGATAAGGCAGACGTTGATATAACTAAGATTAATATCATAGCAGACCTTTTTAGTTGTCATTACAAAGGAACCAGATGAGGAAATATCAAAACCGATTCATTTCTTACCGAAGGCAGATTGAGCAATAAAAGTATAAGGAAAGATCACAAAAGGACCAATGGGCAATAATGAGAAACCAATCACCTCGAAAAGATAAAATGTATCTGACTCCCAGAGAAATGGCACTTCTATCTCCAAACCTATATGTATCTCATTCAGTCATTTACAGAGACGAAGGACTGTATCAGATGAAAAAGAAACTTATTATCGCCATGTTTAGAGAAAAAAAAATCATAACAGCAGGTGACTAACTATAGAATTGTCAGTTTGACATCAGTCATATGTAAAACACAAGGAGCAACTTGGAAGACATGTTGAACTGTGTGAAAAAAGAGAGCAAGATATATGCATCAGTCGGATCAACTCCCCTGCAATCGCTTGAAATTCTAGATAATTGAATTAAAGCGTTAGATCAAGGGGAAAAGCACGGATGCATATGTAGGGATTATCATCAGGCATTTCACATCTTGTCCCATAATAGATCACTATGAACTTTAGAAAGATGTGGGATTAACGACCTCATTATACATTATATTTCATGTTCAGAAGAACATAAAAGGTATTTGTGAATAGTGGGAAGTGCAACTGGAACGTAGTAACGTCAGAATATCGCAAGGTTCATTATGGGGTCCATTACTCCTGTTCATAAATGATTTATGAGATCAAGTTGAATCCACGATATATTTCTGTGGTGATGACAACAAGATGTTTAGAATCGTCTTAGATATAAGGGATCGAGATATACTATAAGATCATCTCCATAAGGTGTCAAAGAAGAGCGATGAGGGGTTTCCTGATTTTCACACAGAAGTGCAAACAGATGAACCTTACCAGAGCAAAATGAAGTAAAAAGAAAAGGATTTGAATCAGTCACAGAATCGAAACCCACTTTTGAAAACCACCCCAGAGGAAAAGTCAACAACAACATTTCTCTACTTATATTAATACACAGAACTCTGGAGTATCTCAGTACAAAAGTTTTATTCGTCTGTTCAAAAGTTTAATTAGATTACAACCTGATAATACCAATTCGGTTTGGGCACCTAACAGAGAACCCATTGAAAAACAAAGGAAATAGAAAGTGTACAGCGAGGGAAGCACAACAATTATCAGAACTGAAAAACTAAACATTCTGAAAGACAAAAAAAAAAAGTTGAAATTGCCATCAGTGAGTTACAAACAATAGAGTGGTGACAAAGTAGAATATGAAAAGTTAGCAAGCAGCAAAGATAAGTAGAAAGCGATAACTTCTGAAACTCAAAGGAAAGAAAGATTAACGATTAAGTAACATAGGAAAATGTATGAAAATATTGCCAGAACAAGCTAAAATATTACATTAATAAAACGTGTATGCTAAGAAGAGCCGAAAAATTGTACAGTTTGTCAAGAACATAAAACAAGAAATATAACAACATGTAAGAATGAAGTTGATGAATATTGGGAGGATCAGGAATTGTAACATACGGACATTAAATCAGAGATTACAAGGAAACACCTGAAGACAATTACTATTACTAATATTCTGGTTTCTCGGGAAGTAAAACCATGAGGAACCTGCACCAAAAACTTGCGATAAGTATCGTTAAGGATAAATCCTTCTCTTCTGTAGTGAAAGGGGAAATACACAGGTAAAAAAGGTCAGCATTAAATATCGATAGCGACTATGATATTATGGGTATTATCGTAAAGTAGAACGGTGATGTGAAGACAGCGAGGTAAGATGGGAGAGCTCTTGTAATATAGGGAACTTGACGCTGCTCCGTCGCTCGCTTCCTTCTGTGCTACGCGAGGGGATATGCTCGGGGTCACCACACTATTGTCAGAGTGGCGTAAGTTGATAGACGGTGTTTGTCAAGTGAGAATGGCGTTACCTTACACATCATTTCAGTGGAGGACTGCCAATCAGCGTGGTGTCAAGTAGAATTTACTGACGTCAGTTAAGGCAGACTCGGTAGAGTTAGTGTATAGAAAATTGCCTTGTTGACAGTCAGGGTGACCTGAACTTAAAGAACACTGAAGCGTAATGTTAGAGCAATGTTAGTTTGCAAGTTATAGCCGTGTACAGTCAGTTATAGCGGTATTAACTTCTAGATTATCATTACGTACTCTCAAGTGTTGTGATTTTACAATGCTTTTCCTTGTATGTTATTGTCATTAGATGTGACATGAGCTTGGAGGGCACTATTAGGTACAGTCAAATCATTGTGGTTTTGGCTCTCAGATCAATACTTCACAGTGTCCGTCACAGTGGTGGGGGTTCACGGTGTTACCAGCCAGAGGGGATGGGTGATTACAGTGGTGTTTACTGAATTTGTGCTACAAGTGGCTTGGCTCAGATGGCAACACTTTTTAAACACGAGGGACAATGAGGGGATTAAAATGCCGCTAAAGTGCACTGTGGGGTGAATTTACGACATAGCACAGAGTACTGTACCTATCCAATCAGAGGTAACTTCCTCAGGCACGATGGAGCACGCCGAGGATAGCATATAATCTTGGTTGTATAGCTGAGTGGGGGCCATAATGGTGGCCTGGCCATATAACTGGGTGGGGCCGTAATGCTGGCCTGGTCGTATATTTGGGTTGGTTCCGCAGTGCTAGTCTGGTCGCATTGCTGGCTGGGGCCGCACTGGGTGGGGCCTTACTGCTGGCTTGGTCGTGCTCTCAGGTCGGGCCTACTGATTTATCGGTTTGTCACTATTCTTCCTTGTGTCTCATCTTTCTACCTTCTCACCTCAATGTATTCGTTCCTGGCATTCTTCTTCTTCTTCTACAACAACCACGTTGTTCAACATCTGTGTCTCGTGTCATTCTTTTACACCGTGTATCTGCACTTCCCTTTTTCTGTTTACATGTTTTGTGTTAGCTATCTAACTACTTTTATATGTTCCTTTCTCTCCTGTCCTTCTCTATCATATAACATTTTAGATTCACGTATGCTGTCGTACGCACTTATCAAATTCTCATTCAGTTTATCTTATTCATTCATTACCCGTGTACCATGAGAGTACTTCTTTACATCTTTCGAGGAACTGTGCACTATCTTCATCATCAAGCAGATCTGGAAACTTAAAAACTGTGGTGGCAAATTTATGGCCTCCAACCTCTCGCTGTTACTCAGTTCTCTCAGTTGCGATACCATCTTTGTTGCCTTCCTCTGGATGTTCTCTATTACATATATATCTGTACTTCTTTAGGTGTAGTGACCAAATTCGTGAAGAATATTCTAGCTTTGGTGCAATTTAGGACGTAAGCAACTTGCTGAATATTTCCATATCCATGTACTTGAATGTTATCCTCATATTTTCCTGCTGAAAACTTTTCTCCTTTAATGTTCCCCTAATGTGAGATTCTGGAAGACGTCGACTCACGATTTTCCACTATTTATTTCCTTCTAGATGGTACACAAAGGACAGGAAAGAGCAACAGACCAATGGGTCCCTTCGAGGATGTTTGTGGCAGTGGAACATACCAAAACCTCACAGATTAGTGTGGTAAAAGTTAGGATGCCTTCGGATAATTCAAAGAGAAAAAAAACTGCAAAATGTCAGTATTACTAAGGAGGCGCAAATAGTATTAGTCTTGGACTTGAAGCGAGATATTCATCAAGACTAATCTTAAACGTATCTATAGTGATCCTTTCAGCTACATAATTGGTCAATCTATGTTAACAATCACGTAGAAAAAAATAGAGCTTTGCCTTATTGGAAGTAAAACATTTGCCCATGAGTTTGTATTCATTATTAAAAGTGAAGTCAGATGAATCAAGTCTAAAGAGCCTAGTTAGGTCAAAATTATCAAAGCGTTTGATCATTTTGAATACATGTATTTGCCTTCTCTTTTCTAAGCTATATCGATTCAAATCGTTCAGTCGGCTCTCATAGGATTTGTTTCTCGCTCCTGGAATCAGTTCGGTAGCTCGACGCTGTACTCTCTCTCTCTCTCTCTCTCTCTCTCTCTCTCTCTCTCTCTCTCTCTCTCCATTCTGTCTTTGTCTGTCTTTCAAGAAGCGTAAGAAAAACCGAACATAACACTCAAGATGAAGATAATCCATTGCCGAATATGAGTCCAGTCCATTAATTTGTCTCTCTCAGTTCAAAGCTGTAGACGCTCGAGTTCATTTGTAGTTTTGTTTCCCCAGCTTAGCATCATCTGCGAGTTCAGATATCTTACACTGCAGCCCGTGTTGGCAGCAAGGGGATTATCTTGAGGAGCAGTTAGATACTTAATTGTCTAATCTCTCGCCTCTTTCATTGTCCTCGGATATAACATGTTTGGGTCTGCCGTTCTATCCATCTTCGTCCTGTTAATTGCAAATTGTGTGTCTTCAACGTTTATATCAGTTCATTTCGATCGTAGATACTGATGAAAGAAAAAATAAGATTTTTGCCATGGCCTTGTTGTCTTCAACCAAGTCAGCGTTTCCAGTAATTAACAAACCAACCAGTAAGACTGGGTAATGCCTCTTCTTCCAGCTTAAAACTCAAGGTTTCTTTTGCTAATTTCGTCAATGTAGACCTCAAACGGACGTTGAGTTTGTCGTATGTCTCTTAGTATCTCTAGATAGTATACATAACTTACTTGATCATGTTGGTTATTGGTCTCTTTGAGTCTCTTAGACGACAGGCACTTCTTTATTTCATCGTACCACCACTTGGCTTCGCTTTGGAAAAAGATCGTCTACTACGCATTGGCACGTATGTTCCCTCCGCTGCTTTGAAAGTTTTACTGAAGCCCCTGCAAGCTTCACTCATGTCGTTTTCGTTGTTCGTATTACTCAGATCTGCTCATCAAGAGCGATACGAAATTTGTCAAAAGCTGCAAGTCTAAAATCTGGTGTATTTTAGTGACTCTCATGTTGACCAACAATACAAGCAGTGTTGAAAGTGACCTCAAAAGTAATTTGTCGCTGATCACTTGTACTAAACTTCTTCCCAGCTTCAGAATCATAAGCGAGATCCTCATTTGTAGTTAAAACTAGATTTGATATATTCTCGTCATGAGTAGGTCTCTCGAGTAATTAATTGGATTAGGTCACTAGCATGTAAACTCAAGTAAAGTCCATACGGGCCAGGACCTATTGGTTTGGGATTTCTCCAACTTCGATACCGGTATGTTAAAATCTCTTACCATGCTTGTATCTTATCATTATATATTTCTGCTAACTGATCACAAAATTTTTCATCTACCTCTGGTGCTATCTGCCCGAGGTCCTGTGAGCTAATCCTACCGTTATCTCTGGAAGTAACTTTCATTTTTTTCGAAGATAAAGTCTGCGATATCAGTGGCATTTTTCATTAGATATTTAAGATAAGCTTTAACAGAAAGCATGACACAGCCGCTTGCTATATATTTCCTGTCTCTATTAAAAAGAGTGTACCCAGAAATTGAGTATTTGGCCAGGATATCTCAATATTTGATATCTAACCAAGATTAAGAAATAGCAGTCACTCATTATTTCCTTCTAATGCTATTGTTTCTTACTCTGAAATCATATCGTGGTCTTTTCAATTTCATCCAATCTTATTACTTTAAATTTCAATGGGTTGAATTTCATCCATGTATCAGATATCTATGAAGTCTGTTTTCAGTTCATGAAATCCTCCTTACTTTTCACTTCCCTCATGATTTCTGCATTATGTGCAAACATATTCAGATGGAAGTCCATACTTGTGTGTATTATTATATTTGTGTCGTAGGGGGAGAGAATTTTTTATTCGCGTTGCCCCGTCTCTTAAGTTTATATATTTATACCATATCCTTCTTTCTGTGTTTACACACACACACACACACACACACACACACACACACACACACACACACCCCCACCAA